>JAQZBX010022711.1:0-31319 GCA_029593785.1 Cabassous unicinctus | reverse complement strand
TGGGCCTCGGTAAAATGGGAATAATATCTACCTCACAAGGTTGTAGTGAGGACTAGATGAGATCACATATGTGAAAGCACCCAGTATTCTATTTGGTTCACAGAAGGCATTTACTAAACATGCCGTAAGTCTGATTTAAGGTGGCTCCTCAGCTTCAGAGATGTCAGCGAGCAGTTGATCCCAGGGGGTAGAATGTGGAAACCTGGTGGCCTGGGAGAATTTAGGTGACCTGCGGACATGACTTTGAATGATGCCGAATCACACAGTGAGAAACGGACGCTCGCCTCCATTTTCTTTCACGCTTTCTGAGTATGAAGATGAAGCCTCAGTTTCTGTGCTGGTGTACCTTGGACTTGCTCATCTCCCATTTAACACAGAGACTGCTGCAGCCCGCTCCAGGGTAGAGCCATTGTTTGCTTCTCACTGTGCCTTTTTCGATACTTCTAGTTATGGACAAGTGATCCTGGCTTTTTGTGTATGGTCGTGCAAGGAAGTCTTCTCTTAAATATACTGAAGTAAGAAAGTAAGCCGGGTTAAAGAAAAATGTTGGTAACGGAGAAGGGCGAGGGCAGATAAGAAACGCTGTGCGGGGAGTCTCCGTGAGGGAGGTTGGGAAGGCCCACTCCGCACACTCCCCTTCCCCCAGCTCTGTGGTCCTGACCTCAGGAAGTAGCAAGGCCCTGGGGCTGGGGTCTCCACCACCAACCCTGGAGGGCTCGCATTTCCTACTGCCATCCCACCCTCCTCACCAAAACCATTCTACCAGAGGACAGCTAGGGGGCTTGGAAAGGCAGGGGGAGGTATGGGACACTGAAATGACAGAAAAGGCTTGGGGCAGACCCGGGCCTGGCCCTCGGCTCCACCAAGTACTCAGCATGCCCTCGCTGAGCCCCAATTTCTCCGTCTCAAAATGGAGTGAGCCTGCAAGTGCTTAATTAGCCCAGCGCTGGGCACACAGAAAGCCCTTGATAAACTGGAGCTGCAATTATTATTGTTATTGCCACCACCACCATCATTATTATCGTCATTAATGAGCCAGAGGTGGACTAACAGGGAAGCAGAGCTGAGGAGGACAGACAGGGACTGTGTTTACATGTTAAGAAAAGCTGGGGTGTGGGTGTCAGGGGTGGAGAGAAAGGGAGGGAGCCACTGAGAGGCATTGAGACAGGCAGATGGAAACCGGCCCCTCCTTAACTGGGCAGCGACTCCCAGGGACGGTGCCAAGTGGGAGGACCTGGAGCTCCTGGGACAAGAAAAGCACCTACACTTGCCGAGCAGGGATGGGATCTGGGGAGGATACTGGACTTCCACATCCTGAGCTGGGGCTCGAGGGAGAGGAGCATGGTGCTGGCGGCTGGCTCCTGCCCTCTGGCTGACCCCTCTTCCCTTGCCAGCGCTGCCCAGGCCCCTGGGGGAGGCCGAGGGGTGGGTGGGGTGAGCTGGTGCCGTAAGGCCCTCCACAGGAGGCTGTGAGCTCATGCACTGCCCCCTCTGGGGCCAGGTAAACAGGTCGCACGCCTGGGTCAGTGGCTCCCTCCCACTTGCTCCCCTGGGCAGCTGGCCCGCGCCCAGCTCCCCTGCTCGCGCCCAGCTCTCCCAGCTCTCCCAGCCAAGAGCAGCCTGCATGCAAAGCCAAAAAGCCCTGATGCCCGCTCTCAGGGTAGTGGCCGCTTCCTTGCCTGCAGTCTGGGGGTCCCTGCCGAGGACTTTCCTCAGCACCTTGAACACACCCTGTGGCTTCCAATCTTCCCCTGAGGGCTGGAAGCTGCGCAGGAGAGGTGGGAGATGGGAGAAAAAGGCTGCCTGCAATGGAGAGGAATGTCAAGAAAGGGCACCTCTGTCCTGGCGTCCCCCACCCAGCCTGGCTTGCTTACGCCTAGGGTGGGTCCCGTTCCGCTGGGCTTCCCTCTCCCGGCAACCCTGATGGGGTCCTGCTTCCCAAGTTCCCACCCCCCACCCCCGCCGCCTCCAGCAGACACCATCAGCCTATCTCCTCAGATGCCCCTATCCCCACCCTGCGCCCCAAATTCCTGGGGTTGGGAAACTGAAACACTTTTGCACCGTCTCATCCCATTTCTCCCTCCCTCCCTGATGCACGGGCTCCCTCTCTGTTTCAACACAGACTCTGCGACTCACAATTACAGCTTATTACCTGCCGGTGGCTGGGCCCTGAGTCACTGGGGGAGGGATTCGGGCTGCCCAGCCCTGGCACCTTCTCCTCCCAGGCTACAGTATAAGGAGGAGTGACAGGGAGGAGGACTCTGGGAAGGCAGGGGAATCTGGGGTAGGAGAGAGAGGGCTGCAGAGCCAGAGGGAGGGACGAACAAGGGGTCCGAAGGAAGAAGAGAACGGAGGAAGAAGGGAAAGGTCAACCAGAAGCAAACTTGGGTGGAAAGGGGGGAAAGACACTGGGGAGAGCGAGGAAGCCAGGCAGAGATGGAGTCACAGGGGTTCCTGGGCTGCCTCCTGTTGGCCTTGTGCCTGGGTGGCGGGGTGGCTGGCCCACTGCCCAGTGGAGGGGGCAGCGCTGGAGCAGGCGTCTGGGAGAACATTGGACACGGCACGGGAGAAGCCGTTAGCCATGCCATTGGGGAGGCTGTTGGCCAAGGGGTGGGAGAAGTCACCAGCTTTGGACTCAGGGAGGCCATGGGCCCCGGGGTGGGAGAGGTCATCGGCCATCAGGTCGGGGAGGCCGTCGGTCGCGGGGCCCAGGAAGCAGCCCATGCTCTTGGGAACGCTGGGGGTGAGGCTGGCAGGCAGGCCGAGAACATCATCCGACATGGACTAGATGCTGCCCATGGCCCCTGGCAGGGGATGCCCGGCAGCCACGGTGCTTGGGTGAGTGGTTGGGAAGCGGGGTGTGGAAATGGGAGGCTGGAGGCAGCTCTGCTGAGACTCTCTGGAGACATGTGAAAGGATGAACGGGTCTCCTCTTCGTGGCTGTCTGGGGCACTTCTATTCTGTGTTATGTGTCTTCCCTGCGCACCTCAGGGGCTCTCACTTACTGTCTCTGTCTTTCGGCTGTTTGCCTGCCCATTGCCTTAAGAGCCAGAGATGGCTACCCTAACGTGGGTGCTGTGTCCTTGCAGGGCACCAATGGCCAGCCCCCATCTGGAGGCCACGGCGCCTCTGGCTCTCAGGGTGGCCTTGGAGGCCACAGCCAGGGCAATCCCGGAGGTCCCTGGGGCCAGAGACCCCCCGGTGGCCCAGATGGCAGCTTTGGAATCAACTCTCAGGGAGGCTCGTGGGGCCAAGGAGGCAACGGAGGCTCATTCGGCTTTGGGAGCAACGCTCAGGTACAGGAAGCAGCCCGGCCCTCCCACACCCCCATCCTCTGTCCTTCTGGACCCGGCACTTACCCTCACCTTCCCTGCAGGGGGCCGCGGCCCAGCCGGGTTATGAGGCGGTGAGAAGCAGCGGCAGCAACCAGAACACAGGGGTAAGAGGGAGAATCTGGGGAGGAAGAGCATGTCTGGGTGCGTGCGGGTGTGTGACAGAAAGTGGGGGGGAGAGAGCCGAAAGATGGGGAGGGGTAAGAGGGAGATGGGCCAGGGAAGGGATGGAGGTGGGAGGAGGCTAGGAACGTGTTAGGGGAAAGAAAGCCCAGGGGTAAGTAGCGGGAGGCCTGGCCGGTGGAGACGGCTGCCTGCAGATCTCTAAAACGCACCTGTCCCCTTCCTTCCCTCCACAGTGCACCAACCCCCCACCCCCTGACTATCGTGGAAGCTCTAGCAACTCTGGGGTAAGAGGAGAGGGCCCTGTCCCACAGGGAGAAAACAGAGGCACTGGACTGGCCTTAGGAGGGAATGTGCCTGGGGCAAGGGAGGAAGGGGAGGGACGGAGGGGGGGCTGGGTCTTCAGTCCTGGGCTCTATCTCTTCCTGCCCCTCAGGGAAGCAACAGCTCCCCATGGGGCGACCAGAGCAGTGGTGGCAGCAGCAGCAGCAGCAGCAGCAGTTCAGGGTCCAGCTGGGTGAGTTTTGCTCCTTAGGTAAAGGCAGAGGTGGGGATGAGGCCCCCAGTGGTCCCTGCTGAAAGGGACCCCAGGGTTTTCCTAAAAGTTGCTGCAGACTCGGAGTGGGTGGCATCACTGGTACTTGTCCTCCTGGGGCTCTCAGCCTCCGTGCCCTACCCTTCCAGCCCCAACCAAGCTGCATCCCTTAAAAATGCACTGTACATTGTTGCCCCTGTTGAACCTCTATTACTGCAGTACATTTGCACTCGGCAAGTCTCAGTAGAGCTTGAGGGGGTGGCAGTGGGAAGAAGAGGGGTGGCTCAGAAAAATAGGACACTTGTTTGGGAAGCTCCCAGGAGAAGGGGGCAGGACTGCGCAGATGGAGTCTTAAGGGCATTTACAGAGCTGTGGTGTAGACGACACTGAGTGCACACATGGGGCTCCCTCCAGCCCCCCAGGATGTGTTCATATCTGCCAGTGCATGTCGCGGGAGGGGAGCCACTGTCTGGCAGCTGTACTAAGTAGAGTTCCAGGAGAGGGGCCTGGAGAGAGGGAGCCACACCTGGCCTCCTAAGGGATAGGAGGAAGGCAGAATTGTGACCAGCCCTATAAATAAGCTGCTCAAATTCACTGCTCCTTTTACTACCCCTGCTTCCCCCATCTAGGACCGACCCTTGGAAAATGGGAGGAATTATGATCAAAGTGGCTACCAGGTAAGGACTCTAGGAGTCCCAGGAGTTCTGGGTTCCCGGAGCAAGGGGTGAGAGGCAGGGGGAGGGTAGAAGCAGCACCTGCCGCCCCCTGGTGGCCAGGATCGCAGCTCCTGTGCAGGTTGGCTCCAGAGGCCCCTTCCGGACCCCCGGCAGGGTGGGGGTGGGGCGCAGCAGCTCAGAATCCCCACATCAGGGCACATTTCCAAATATACTTCACCACACCTGGGCTTCTCTGTGCTCAGACTCTTCCCTCAGTGAGCAACTGGCTAAAGACGGGGAAGGTATGGAGGTTGGGGAGGTTCGAATCAGACTGGGGATTGCAAAACTTCCCAATACTGGGAACTGTCTGGTCCTTCTGAGACTGCACAGGAGCACTTGCTTTCTCTTGCAGGGCTCGAACACTGGCTCCTCAGGCAGCAGCGGTGGAAGCCGTGGCGGAAATAACCCCGAAGTAAGTGTGGGAGGAGTTCAGGCTCCTCTGACGCTGGGAGAGCCGTGGCTGGGATGGGGCAGATGTGAGCCAGCCTGGGGGTTAAAATGCTGCAATTTGGGGGCTGGAATAGGTGTCCAGTCTGAGACATGATCTCCCTCGTGTCTCCTATAGTGTGACAACCACGGGAATGAAGTCCGTGTGTCCGGAGGCTCTGGAGGTCAGGTAAGGGCCAGGCTGGTGCCACTGTCCCTCAACAGCCCCCCTCCCGGGTCCCGTTCTCATCGCGGGCTCCCGGCTCAGCCCTTCCTAACGCCCACCTCAGCCCCATCCTGTCTCCGGGGACTCACAAGGGAGGGGGAGGAAGCCAAATGCACCCTCCGGAAAACACTAAGGACCCCCCACTTAATAATCAGTTGCAAATCCCTATGTGATGTGCCTCACTTTACACCATAGCTGGGCTGTGCGAATGCGCGTTGCAAAGCAGTCCTTGTAGAAACGTGACCTCTAGCTGGCCAGCGATCGGGATTGGATGCTGAGCCTATGATGGAAGGGAGTGTTTTGTGTAGATTTCCCCCCTAGTTATTTTGGAAATCTGGGCTTGATGTCAGCACCCGTGACGCTGATGGAGTCTCATCCTACTGTCCACGCGAGTCACCTAGAGTCTTGTGAAAATGCAGGTTCTGGTTCAGCAGGTTGAGGTGGGGCCGGGCTTCTGCATTCCTGCCCAGCTCTTGGGAGGCTGCGCTGCAGCTTTGTGCTCTGGGAGGGGTGTGGACCACATCGTAGGCACAGGGGGAGAGGGGAGCCGAGAGCATGGGGTGGTGGGACTAGGCTGAGAAGGCTTTCTGAAGAGTTCCTCATATGTTAGGGATATTAACATTTCATGAGCATACAGGCTTTGAGAAAATTTCTCCCAGTCTGTGACTCTATGTCTAGTTTTTGGTAGACCAAAGTCTTACGCATTTATAGGCGGTTGAAGACACTAATCTTTTCCTCTATGGTTTCTGCTCTTGGTGTATTGTTTTAAAGGTCTTCTTTTCTTCTAGCACCACTAATACTTTCATAATACCTTTTCCCGCCTTTCAACTGAGCTCTTTAATCCATCTGAAATTTATTTTGCTCTAATGTCTGATCCCATTCCTCAATTCAGTCAGACTTGCCCCACCCTTTGGATCCAAGCTGTGTATTCATCTTTTTTTTTTTTTTAATTTATTTTTATTTATTTGTTTATCCCCCCCACCCCCTGTTGTTTTGTGCTCGCTGTCTGCTCTTTTCTGCTTGTCTTCTCTTTGGGCGGCACGGGGAACTGATCCTGGGACCTTCCGGAGTGGGAGAGAGGCACTCAATCTCTTGTGCCAACTCAGCTCCCTGGTCTGCTGAGTCTCTTATTGTCTCTCCTCTGTGTCACTTTTTGTTGCATCATCTTGCTGTGCCAGCTTTCCGTGAGGGCCAGCACTCCGCGTGGGTCAGCTCTCTGCATGGGCCAACTTTCTGTGCAGGCCAGCTTGCCTTTCACCAGGAGGTCCCGGGAATTGAACCCTGGACCTCCTATATGGTAAATGGGAGCCCAATTGCTTGAGCCATATCCACTTCCTGTATTCATCCTTATGAGGGGAAAACCAGGTACAAACAGAAGGGAGGGAATGGATGAGATGTAACTAAAATTCCCCCCAATACTTACTGATTTAAAATGCCATTGTTAATGCCTAAATATTTGGGGGGAGCTTCTGGGAGTTCTACTTTTTTAAACGGATCCATCTGCTCTGGGGCAGGTTCCAGGGACTTTAGGGTAGCTGCACAGTGCGTTCACATCTGCCTGTGCACATCCTCCCTTGCCGTTTGTCTTTTCCAGTGCTTTCTTACCTATTCTTAGACATTTAAGCTTCTAAATGAATTTCAAGGTTCTTTTGACAAGTTACCAAAGAGAATTCCATTAGAATTTTTAAAGGAATTTTAGTAAATCAATACTTTGATTTGCGGGGACACCCCCAGGATCTAAAAGAGTGATCTGTGTTTCATTGTCTCAGCCCTCTCGGCTTCACAAATGGGACAGGGAGGCCCCAGCAGCTCTAGCATCAGGGTAATGAGATGGCCGGCCTTGAGAGTAGTCAATGGGATGGGGGTCAACCTGCCAGTAGCAATACTAACTGAGGGGGACCAGGGAGTAGCTACTTCCTCATCCTGGCCTGGTCTACACAGTAGCTCTTGGAATGAGATGGTGCTGATGGGTCTGGCATGCACCCAGTACAGCCTACTTCTAACCTAGGAGGAGAATAACCAGTCCATTTCTGTCCCACCTCGGCTCCTGCTGGCTCTCCAGCTAGCATCACCTTTAGTCCAATGCAAAACACCAATCCAGTCTGAGTCCTTCCATTTAAATCAGTCCAGTCCAACAGTCTGGCTCATTCTTGCCTCAAAACCAGGGGAGAATTCAGTGGCTTTGGTGGCAAAGGCCCTTCCCACTGGGTTCCAGGTGGAAATGAATAGAAACAGAAATGTATGTTATCCATAAACCTCCTACGTGAGCAGTGACCCAGTCACAGGAGGTTGAAACAAGATTTGCTGGGGAAGATGGAGCTACCCAGATAGAAGGTCCTCTTTCTCGGGGTCCTGGGAAGTCCTCTGTCACGTTTGTGCCTCAGTCCCCTGATTCAGGAATCCCTCACCCAAACCCTGCTACTCTGCCTTCTCGTCCCCCAGCCTGCCTGCCTCTCTGCTGACTCGTCTCCATATTCTTTCTTCACAGTACCTTCGTGGGGGTTCTCAAGGCACTTTTCTGGTAGCCCAGGGGCAGGCAGAGTTGGCTCTAGTGTAGAAGAAGGGATGGAGTGTGGGGACAGAAGGCTAGGGGGCCTGGGGAAAGAAACAAAAATATCTGTTTCTTCCAGTGTGTTGCTTTGAATCTGTGTCACCCTCACCAGGAGACCAGAATGGGGGTCTGGGATCTCCGTCTCTAACCTCCCCAATTCATTCATTCCCTCCCTCCTTCCCAGTGGGATCTGAGCTGTCATCCTTCTGTTAGGGCCAGAGCAGGCAAAATGTACAGAAGAATGGGCCAAGGGAATATTTTTTTTAAAACCACACTTAAGAAGGCAGCAGTGAGAAGGGGAAAGCCCGTGAACTTTGATTTAGAAGATGGGGTTCAGACTCCAGCTGTATCACTTAGCTGCATGTCTTCGGGCAAGTTGGCTAACTTATCTGAGTCTGGGCTTCCTCTTGGGTGAAACGTGGACAGTGAAGGCTAACTTACTCACCTCCAACAGTGACCGTAGAACTTTCTGTTTGTAACCAGACTGAGGTGGTCTGGAGCAGACACTGCTGTCAGACGTGGAGACGGATCCTGAGGCAGGCTGCTGGACCGGGTCCTAAGTCTCAGTTTCCTCCTCTGTGAAATGGAGATACCTCCCACACAGGAATGAGGCAGGATAAGGCACAGTGCTGGGCACACAATGGGACTGACACATTAGCTAGTCTCATTAGTGGTGCTTTGGGGGCATGGGGTGGAGGGAAGCAAGAATATGATTTGGGATTGGTGTACAAGGTAGCAAGCAATTCTAGGAAGTCTTTCTGGAGGTGGGATTTTTAGGTGCAGTTTGAAGAAGAGGAGGCTTTACAGAGAGGAGCACAGAGCTGGAGCAAAGGAAGAGAAGAGTGGGCCAGGAGCCACTGATAGGTGGCCTGAGTCCCAGGAGGCATAAGCCTTGGACACCAGTCCCCCTTTTCCCCATCCAGGGGCCATGGTCTGGAAGGGAGAACGGAGGTGGTGAAGCCATCAGTGGAATCAATACTTTGGTGAGTGGAGGCATTATGCCTCCTTGGGCTGGGTCCCCGCCGTCCTGACACCCAGTTCTCCTGCACTCCCATCTTGCCACTGGCATACATCTCATCCCATTTCCCATCTGGTTCCTTAGAACTCTCAGACTTCTCCTGGGGTCTTCAACCTCGATACTCTCTGGAAGGTGAGTTCTGCAAGCCTGCTCTGCTTACTCTCTTTTGGAAAAGCAGCCCCATGTCCCTTGGCCACGTAGCCTGAAGTTGTCCTTCTGTACCCTTGACTGCTCTCTTTCTGAAGCCCTGAGTCACTTGCATGATGACCCAGTTTTTTCTTCCTTTTTCTTCCCCTTTCTCCCTGCAGGCGTTTAAATCTAAGCTGGGTTTCATTAACTGGGATGCCATAGACAAGGTAAGGGCTGGGCATGCCAACCCAATCTTTGTGGGAGAGGGATCTCGAGAAGAAAGGGAGTCCTTTGCGTGGCGAGCTGGGGAGGCGGCGATGGCCATGGAGGAAGCATTGGGGCCAGGGCTCAAAAAAGCTGAGACGGGAGGACAACAGACACCTGAAGAGAGAGACAGTGTTTGGAGATAGTTGGGAGCTGGGGATGAGAGGAGGGGAGGGGCCCCTTTAACATCTTAGTCTGCACACCTGAGCAGGGTTCAGGGGCTCGGTTTCCCCTTTGGGGCCTGGGAAGTTAAGGGGAAAGTAAGTAGGCCCAATCCTCCGGAAACCAGGAGTAGAGGACAGACTGAGTGAGGACTCGGGCAGAGCCAAGGGCCCATGTGAGGACCAAGGCCACTCCAGAGGGAGAAGGGAAAAGGCGGTGAACATCTGCCATGGCCTGACAGGCCCTGTGTTTTATGATCTGGGGCCCAGAACCCAACTGCCCTTCCTCCAATCCCATCCTTCCCTCTTGCAGGGGAACCCCTGGCCAGGATTATTTGATCCTGGAATAGCGGATGTACCTTGAGAGTAGAGAGGGCTGGGATGGAAGGGAGGGGATGAATGGCAGACACACAATGCAAACAAATACCAAAGGCAGAGGCTGCAGTTGGTGGTCCTTAGATGTGTTTGGTTTTTCAAAAGAATATGAATTAGCTGACAAAGTTTAAAAATTTGAGAGACCTCATATAATGATTTAGATGTCTGGCTTCTCTCGAAAAATCTGGCAATGCCGGGCCCCACTTTCCCCGAGGCAGTGAGAGGCTAGAGCTGCCCCTCGTTTTGGGGCACGTGCTCCCCAGCAGCCAGACACCCTCGGTCCGCCACAGTCCCTTCAGCCATCCCACTGGCCTCTGGGAGCAGTTGAGTTTCTGACCCTTTATGTCACAAAACCTGGGGCCTTTATGGGGAAGGGTGGTGGGGGTAGGGGTGGTGGTGGGAGGCAAAGAGACAACCCAAACCTCAGGATAAACCAAAGTCTGACCTTTTGGGAATGGGGTGGGGGAGCAAAAGATAGGAGTGCAGAATTTCCCAGCTCTAGTGGATTTCTGGTTTGATTGAACAGAATTACTGTTTTATGGCCATTCTGCCTCTGCTGGGAGCAAGACTCCTTACTGTGGACCGTGGGGAGACCAGGTCCCTGAGCATGGGGCCCTAACTTCTCAGAGGGCCAGATCTAGGAGTGCAGGAAAAGGAGTGATCACTGGGAGGTGGGATTCCTTGGGGCTGGCCCTCCAGAGGAGAAGGTCTTCTAGGGAGAGGGGCAGAACACAGCTGGCCCCGCAGCTGCAGCGAGGCGAGGTGAGGGGCCTCTAAGTTGTGCCCCCGGTGTGGCTGAGGGGTTCCCCAGCCCACGCAGGCTCGCTGGCTTTGATGGGATGTCCCTGCAGGTTCTGGAGCGGGGATCCGTCTCCCCTTGCCTTGGTCCACTACTGCCCCAAACACCTTTTCCCAGAGCTCCCTCTTAGAACTTATTTCTTTGCCCAGGACCATAGCAGCTTTTGGACCCCGTGACCTAAAACACCCCATATCTCACTACTAATCTCACTCCTTGTCCTTGAATAAACCTTAGCTGCCCACGCTCCCGGTCTCTGCTCCTTTCTTATGTCTTTATTATTGCTCCGGGCTCGGGAGGGGCTGGGTGCCTGGAAGGGGCGACGTCAGCCCCATGGTTTTGGGAAGCAGGCTGGAAGTGGCATGGCAGGTGGAAGGACGGGGAGCTCTGGGGACGGGTCCTAGTCCTGGGGTTTTGCTACAACTAATGTTCTGCTAGAGTTAGGGGTGGGGCTGGGGTAGAAGACGACACTGTATATGTACCAGAGGGGAGCCGGGTCAATGGCACCGGAGAGCCAGCCTCTCTCTCCCCGTTTCCAAAACCACTTTTCTGGTGTCCCTGCAGACTCTCAGCTTTCCCAGAATCTTAGTCACAGTGAAATTCTGAAGGCTGAGAAGTGGGGAGAGGGAGTTAGGGGTTGGAGGTGAGCAGGGAGGCAGGCCTCCTGTTAACCTGCTCCCCCGGTTTCGTCCACAGAGCCAAATCCCATCCCCCAGCACACGCGCCCTCCTCTACTTCAGCCGCCTCTGGGAGGTATGCGAATTCTCACCTTTTGAAGAACTGAGGATCCTGGTCACCCTCTCCCCAGCCTGTCACAAAATCCCTCTCCTTTTCCTTTTTGAGACTCACACCCTCACCTAAATCTTATTGCCAATACCATCTCAAATGCTGACCCACCCATCTAACCCCAAACCCCACCCCAGGCTCTAACCCCCATTCCTACACCTGATCTTGAAACTGCCCCCAACATGCTGCAGCCTCCTTCCTCCATCCCTCTGGATTTCCTCTCCCCGCGGACACCAATCTCTCCTTTTCCCTCCAGGATTTCAAACACAAAACTCCTTTCCTCAACTGGAAAGCCATTGTCGAGGTAAGGGGGTAGAACCTCTCGTTTAGGGGTCAGCAAGCTCAGTTCTGGGGACCTGGGGCTCTGGGTTCTTGGCAAGCAGCTTGCTGATTCCCTCCCAGTTTCTTCTCTTCCCTGCTGAGATGCCTCCCTCCTCCCCTCCTTTAAACAACGCTGAGCAGGGGTGGGGTTGGCGAGAGAGAAGCTGTGAGTCACTGTAGGGGCAGGGTGGGAGGTCTTCCCTGGGATAAAAACCTGTGGGCTGGCACCTTCTTGGGTGCAGAAACATGAAGCTGGGCAATGTCTCTGCTAAGCTGCTGTTCTTTCTGGGCTTGGCCTGGCTCGGTGGGGAGCCCTGGCTGGATGGGTAATGCAGAGCAAGCAGGAGCAGGTGGGAGACCACAAAGTGGGGAGAGTGGGAGGCATCTGGAGCTGGGGCCGACTCGCATGTGCTGGATCTGGGGCACTGGGAGGAGAGCCAGAGGGAAACAGGAGAGCAGGTGGAGGTCAGGTCAGGGCCAAGGGCAGGAAGGTGCAGAGGCTATCAGGGTCCTGGGAAGGATGGGCAGGCCCTTGGGTTCTGCAGAAGATCTCAGCTCTTGAGAATCAGAACCCCTGGGCACTGAGGCAAGGGTTGCCTGTTAACATGTCCACATGAGGTCAGTGCATAAGGCTGGATGGGGAGGGGTGTGTGCCAAGGAGAAGGTAAGACCCCCCAGCTATGTGCTGTCAGCCATGCATGCAGGACCAGTGTAGCCATGTCATCTGACTTTTCAAGAAAGGCTAGAAATCTTCTTTTTAACGTTTAGTAACTAATTTAAACTTTTAAAAATACACACGGATCAAACAAAACATGTCTGGAGCCCTGTGGACAACCAGTGTGTGACCTTGGTGTTAGGGCTACCAGTGGGGCTCAGACCCGATGTCAGCAGTGGACAAGGCAGAGGTGGGGAGTCAGAGTTGGGGAGAGCATCCTTACCCTGTGCATGTCTGTGTGTGTCCTAGCAGAGAAGTGATGATGGCAGGAGCTAAACTTTGACCCTGAACTCATCTAACAAACGTAGCTTCTGTAGAGAACAGCCCATCCTTCCCAGGGCCCCGGAGAGAATAGGATTTGTGTGCAGAGACTCAAGCGCCTGTGAAGGGAGCAGGGTTTCGGGTAGGGAACAAGTGGGCCTTGGCTGAGGTGCCCAGGTCGGCCCTAGGAGCTTGCTTCTTGTCCTAGCTCAGTCTTGGTCCAGGGCCGCCAACGTTCCAGGTGCATGGGAGGGGGTGGGGTTGCCAAACCTGGTTCTCTAGCCCAGCTCCCTGACCCCGAGTGTGGAAATCTGTGTCCTATATCTATCTGGGCCATCCGTTTCCTCCGGGCTCCCTGTCTTCTCCGTAGGCAGCATTTGTCATGTACCACTGAGAGGCATGGGGCAGGGTGGGATGGGGGTAGGGGCAGGCTCGTGCTCCAAAAGGAGGACAGAACCTAGGCAGTGGGATTCCCGGGCTCCAGAAGCCTGGCCAGGACTGAGCAGGCATGCAAATATACCCCTGGTGGCTCCTCTCTCCCTTTCAGGGTACACAGGCGTCAGTACAGAAGAGGGCTGCGGATGCTGGCCAGGTGAGTGGCTTTGCCCTCAGACGCCCCCCTGATGGCCCCTGGCCCCTCTGTCAGCCTTGCTCCTGGGTCTGGCCAGGCTGAACTGCTCTCTCCTCCCCTTCCTTATTCCATAGTTTTCTCAGTCTGACCCAGAATGGCAAGAGGAGGCAGCTGTAACTTCTAAGGTAGGATATGTGCCGCCTGCTTGCAGACTCATTCCTTTCTTTGGTCTCCTACTCTCGCCTCCCCAAGTACCACTTGAGGAGCAAGGGAAGGAGGAGGCAGGGCCATCTGGGTGAGGGGAGGGTGTGGGCTCTGGCAGGCTGGAGGAGGAGACTAGAGAAAAGAAAGCACACGACAATACTCAACACGAGGAGGGGAGAAGGCAGGGGATGGAAGGAGGGTTCAGTCAGGGCAGGGACGGGGGTGTTTACTCCAGAGCAAAATGCCTTCACCCTCTCTCCTCTCACGCGCCTCTCCCCGCTTCTCGAGCTTTCTTCAGTGGAACAATTATAACCAGCAGGCGAATCCTACGGCCGATGGCTGGCAGGACGCAGTCAAGACCCCAAGAAGGTTTTGCCCCACATTCCAATTGGTTTTTCTGCATGGGGGAGAGGGAGGGAGGGTTTTGCCGCCAGGACCTCTACGTGGGCTAGCTGAAGCGGAATCCTGGCTGCTTCTGAAAGCCAGGCCTCCGCACCCCTCTGTAATGGCGACTCGGGTTCCCCGAGAGCAGTTTGGAAGTGGAAGGCAGAAGGATTCAATACTCACCTACTCACTCAGAAACTGAAAAGTGAGCAACAGCTGCTCATGGCAGTAGAGAAAACTGAGAACCAGTATTCCCTCCAAGAAGAACATCTGGCTCTAAAAGACCCCATGACGTATGGCAAAACCAACATACAGCCCTTTCCCTCTCGGCCTCTTCTTTAACTGCTGACTTTTGGGGATGGGGATGGCAGACGAGGCCTGAGGAAAGGCTAGTCCAGGAACTTCTGGCTGGTGGGAAAATGAATGCTTCTTTCCACAAAGGAAACAAAAGGGAAGAATATTTTAAAGAGTTTTGCTTCATTCTATTGCAAAGAAAGCACACTTACAAATTCAGCAAATGAACGCACTAAATACTAATCAGGCTGGCAAACTGAAAAAACCAGGTTGGTTATTTTCCTCCATCTCTCAGAATAAAGCCCCTGCCCTTGGGGACAGGACCTTTCTCCCGAGAGAGCAGAAACGGCACGCTGACTGAAAGCAGGTGGCGGTCAGTTAGCACTACCTGTGGATACCCACTTGCCAGCTACACGGGGCCATTCTCTCCACCAAGCAGAAGGGATAAGGACCCGCCCTCGTTTCCCTCCCGGTGGTCATTGTGTGCTCAGGGACCTCGTTTGATATCATCTTGGGTAAAATGTACTCAGGATGGTAAATAGACTGTGAAAAAATTCCCATGGGTTGAATGTCCACAGCCAGCCTGAAGGGCCTGTTACGACAGTCCTGGTTTGAGCCTGTCACTGTCACTGGACCTTCCTGGGCCCTGAGGACATGGCAGAAGGCAGAGAGGGCGGAAGGCAGAGAGGCCTCCTCTGATCTTCTCTTGACAGAGGGGAGCCTCAGTTTCTTCCTCCATGAGTATGGGGGCCGAGAAAATCTGGCTTCTGAGAGAAGGGAGTCTGAGGCCAGAGGGTGTGGAGGGGACAGTGTGATGTCCACTCAGACATACTCTTTGTCCTTCAGGCTTCCCAGGAGCAACCTGGCCCGCTGCAGTAGGTGAAGTTCTGGGAGGTGAGTGGCACAAGGCTGTGTCTGGGAGTGGAGGCTTAGTCACCCTCAGGCAGGGCTGGGAGCCAGCATCTCCTCAGCCCTCAGTTGGGGACACTAATTCGGGTTTGCTCTGGGTTGGATGCTCTAAAGCAGGGGTTCTTTACCTTTTTTGTTCCACGGAGCCCTTTGCCAGTCAGGTGAAAACCACGGACCCCTTACTGAGTCCACACTATACTGTGTATTATTTAATAAATATACCACACCCGCACCAACACGTCCCCACAAGAATAATGTTTTTTTGAATTTTCAATTCAAGCTCACAGACCCCTTGTTATGAACCCCTGCTCTAAAGGTATTGAGGAGAAGGCCCCATGGGGGTGGGGATGGGGTGGAGAAAGACTCACCTAAAAATGTTGGAGGCCATTTGGAAGGCATCCTGTGAGTATAGAGTGGAGTGAAGGTCAGAACAAGGTGGGACCGTGAGGGCCACCATGACAAGGAGAAGAATGACGTACCAGGTGAGGGAGTGGGAGCGAGCAGAGTTTCACCGGTGGGCTGTGGAGAAGTGAGCCTTTCAGGGCCAGAGGCAGGAAGAGGTGAGTCTTCAGTGGGAAAGAGGTAGTAGATGGATTTGGCAGATCCACAAGATTTGTTTTAGGTAGGAGCAAAAGGAACTGTGGGGGCACAGAGGCTGGATAAAAGGACACCAGGTTTCAAAAGACTCAGGAATGCTTCTCTGTATTACTTGATCTTCTCCTAGAAGGTGACTTCCAACCACTACTGAGGCCCTGGAAAATATTGGTCGTCAAGGAGCCCGACTGCACTGCCGCTTGACTTGTCCAGCTCTCCCACCCTGTGTCAGCCCCAGCCTGGGTGCTGACACCTCCTTTTTCTAGGTTGGGGACCTGGTTTGTCTGCTTCCTGTTTCTTCCCATCCCATTGTGGAGTCTCCTTGACCACCGGGCTTATTGGATACACCGGCCACTTTCTTTATTTTTGTGCCCCGAAGTCTCCGTGAGACCAGTGTTCAGGAGGAACGCCCTACTTTTGAGTTTCTCTTTAGAAATAAAACTGAATCTTATTCCCTAAAACTTTCTCAAATTTTTTCTTCAACAGTATGCTGATGGCCTGAAGGAGAGGGGTGGGAAGTGGGATTTAAGGGCACAGCTGAGCGTGGTATGAACAACGATTGGCTGGAAGAGATGAGACCTAGGTTTTAGACCTGACAAGAACTAGCTAGTTGATCTCACTGTGCCTCAGTGTCCTCATCTGTAAAAACCACTCTTTGCTCAACCTGTATCTGAATACCATGGTTACCACACATAAGCAGTCATAGATGTATTCATAACCTGAAAAAAACAACAACAGAGCTCTTCTAATCAGGCGGTGGGAGGGAAGAAGTTGCTCAAAGAGAGGAGACCATCCCAGAAGGTCTCCAGGGGGAAGCTAGAAAATAAGAGAAAGGTGCTGGTCGAGAATGTGCCTTGGCATGTAAACAGACGGAAATGGGGATAACGTGGAGGGGTGAGTTGAACTGTTTAGGAGGTTGGAGGGGACTGGGTCATACCCTGTACCTTATATGAATATGCTCTGTGTTTCCAGGATGCTGAAGGGTGACGGGGGCAGAAAAGGTCCATTCATTACAATTCTACTCCATTAAATGTATCAACCAAACAGGCAGAGGCCCCTTGGTGCAGGCTGAGCCCAGGCTTGTCACAACCCCAGGGCCCTTGAAGACAGGGCTCCAGAGTCTGCAGTTAGAGAGTCTGAGTCAGAGTCCCATCAAACCGGTGCAGCGTGCCCAGGTTAAGGCGCCCCACCCCTGTGTCCCCCCATGACATCATCGTGGTGGCCAGGAGGCACCCTGCCAGCCTAAGTGCCTGAGGGCACGACCCCAGCCAGCTTTGGGAATTGTTCCAGCCCCAGTAGATGGATAAAGAAACCTGGCCCCAAACGGACTTGGGGAAACCTCCTTGAAACCCACCCGATGGGCAGGAAGCTCGGGACTCCTTCGCACTATGTGCTTAAATAGCAGCTACTGGTTTGTAGTCATCCGCCGCGTTCCGCCTCTGCAGACAGGGCCTTGCAGTACCTCCTCACAGCCCCCGGGGGCAGGAGAGGGCGCCGGTCACAGGGAGGCCGCTCAATCCTCTGCGCCCACTGACAACCATCTTCCCGAACTAGGAATCAGGAACAGCCGGGAACTCAGCTCTCCTAGAACAGCTGAGGCGGTCAGCACAGCCCTGGATTCAGTCCAAAGGGCTGAAACCAGATCTTTAAAATTTTAAGTAACACCTCTAAGGCCCCCTGGTTTAAAGGGCCCTTTAATAAAAGGGCAGGCTGCCCCTTTCTCCTGCCAGGGCCTCTGCTGTAGCCTCCTAACATCCCTTTCATTTCTTCCCTACAATCCATTGTTCCCTGATAGGCAAGGAGGTACATCAGACCACATGGCTCTGCAGCTCCAAACCCTTCACAAAACTTTTCATTAGCCGGGAGAATAAAATCCCAGCTCCTCAGCATGGCCTGTTGCTCTGCGGGTTCTGGCTCTGGCCTTCCTTGCCAAGGTCATCTAGGACCTGCTGGGGTAAAGCTCCCAGGGAACACTGTTGTTCCCTGCTCCTCGGGGATCTGAGCTCTTCATAGGGCTGGTTCTTGAACTGCTTCCAGGTCTAAATTCAAGTGTCCCTTCCCAGGCCATTTTAAGCAATGCTACTTATCCAAACATCATCACATTGGCCTGTTTCATTTTCTTCAGGGCACTTATCATTCTCCGAAATGATCTTGTTTATTTTGTTTATTATTTTTTGGTAGATTAGGATCTGTCTCCTCCACAGGGCAGGTACCCTGTCCATCTTGAATTCCCAGAACCAAGAGCCAACGTGATTGCTCAATCAATATTTGTGAAATAATGCATGAATGGAGGGATCAGAATTAAGTGGGATCAATCCAGGATGTCTTCTTGGGAGAGAAATTTTAAGCAAAGGACACACAGGAACAGAAGCAGCCAAGGAAGAAACCAAACCTGCTGGGTGTTGAGGCTGCTTTCTTGGCTGTGATAGCAACACCGGCAGAGGGAGGATGCCCTGAGTCCTCCCTCCCCATCCCCTACCCCCCACCCCCTTTTTCTCTAAGGATTCTAGGCATTTCACCAGGTTCATCAAGACCCCTGAGAGCTCAATGTCTATCTCTTCAAATCCCCCAGTTCCCTTGCTAAACCCAGGAGGCTGGCTCCCTGCCCCAAGGTGTGTCTGCAATGTAGCAATCAGGGCTGGGCCTGGTTTCCACACTCAAGTTCTGGCAGATTGGGGTGCGGTGGGGGCAGGCATGTGGGAAAACAGGGGTTTACTGGTATTCTCAGAGAGAGAGCTACGATGTCAACCAGGCTCGGCAATAGGGTGAAGCAAAGCCAGGCCCCATGACTCTGCTGGCTCCATTATCTCCAAGTGACACATCCAAAGCAAAACTAAGTCCTCAGTGGATTACCTGAATTGCTGGGACCCTCTCCCAATGAGCCCCATCCCCATCCCTCTCTTTCCCCATCTCCTAACCATTGGACACTCAGGGAACACAATCTCATTGAAGCGGCATACATGGGGGATGGGGGCCTGGAGAGAGGTACTACATTCTAAAGTTAGCATTTATAGTGCAAATCATGCAAAGCTGAAATTACCCTTGAATATTCACAGGGAGGGTGCCAAACGGAAACAAATCATAAGCCCAACACAGCCTATTTTTGCCCCAGCAGAGGAGCAGACTTCTATTTCTTTGTTTGAGCAGATGAAGTGGTTGGCTTGTGTTTAGATGCAACTTTATAAAAAAGTATCTCTCTTTGAAAGCTAGAACCACACATGTTATGGCAAGATGCTCATAGTACAAGAAGCTTCTGGAAACCGAGGCAACTCTGCAGGTTCATTCTGGAGCACAGACTCACTGAGGGCCACTAAACTCATAGTTCTCTGTTTTCATTTTGCCAAGAATGCATAATTTAATTCACATAAAGTAATTTATGTATGCTGGGGGCTCATGAGGGTTGAATACAGCCTGCCCTCCATTTTCCTGACCAGGGTCTGATTCACATAAGGTGCTACATTAGATGGCCGAGATCCTTTGGAGGCCGCTATTCCAAGTGTAGCAAAGTAGCAATGCAGGTTGCAGGCTCTGGAATCCTGGATTTTTGACACTGGTTTTGCCCTGCACTGGCTGTGTGATCTTGAGTAAATTATTTAACCTCTGTATACTGTGGCCCTCCCCTACCTGTAGAATGTGGATGTAGGATCTACCTCTCAGGATCACTGTGCTATTTCAATGAGATCATGCCTGTGGATCACTTAGCACAATGCCTATCTCATAGGAAGCCCTCAGTGAATTGGTTGTCATTATTATTAACGGCATAGGTGGAGAGGAAAATACATAGAGGTCAATTTGTTGCCAAAGAACAATCACAGACCAGATGCTAAGGCCAAACAGATGATGGTGTTTGGCTCATCTGCTGCTTTGGACTTCCCTGTGCCAAAGTGTTCCTCTATTAGCATGTCTAATTGTGTTTGATTATGCATTTTCAGTTGTTTGCCTTTTCTGGTTCTTCATTCTCTCCCCTCCTGGGGTTTGACCCTATGCCGACAGAATGGTGATTAATGAGCTCCTTCATCAGTGTTAATTACTTAACACAATAAAACTTATGTCCTCCAGAAAATCTTTTGGGATAACTCCACCCGCCTTAGACATCCATTGCCACCTGGTCATGTGGCTTAGTGAGTGTTCCTCCAGCACATCTCCTCAGGCCCTTCTGCAAAGGGGAGATGCCACTGGATAACCATGGAGAGGGCGGGGCTTCCTGAGGCTTCAGAGAGCAGGATGTCTGGAACTGGGGTTGGTGGGGGACCGCATGAGGACTGAAAGCAGTGTTCCGCTCCTGTGGTTCGTAAAGATTGCTCATGAATGACATCTAGCCCTCCCACCTTATGCCTGCCATTGCATCAGATTGGGGTGAAGAGGCCCACTCTTAGATAAGGTCTTTCATTGCCCTGGCAGCACCCATCTATGCCCCAACACCTCCCTGTTACACTGAAACCAGTTGGGCTACCTGAGCCTCATTGGGAAGACAGATGCTTGATTATGACATTTTGTCCATTTGGGGTGATCCAACTCCCAAGCTGGGGGTGGGGTATAAGCTCAATGAAATGGAGTAGGCAGGCAAGGTTCAGGATGCCTGGATCTGATCTTCAACTGGGTATCTCTAAGACCTGTCTTTGCTTTTATGTATATTTCTCTATTCTTCGCTCTCTTAGCTCAAGAAAGTCATCTCTCTGATGACCCGTGAGTGAAAGATGGGCACCTGGATAATGAGAAGGGTCCAGTCCCAAGAAGGAAAGTGGGCAACTCAGCAGAAGGATGCTTGAATACTAATTCAAATAAATGCCATCTAGCAAATGTTGACACCACCTATATTCTGTGTAAGGCACGGTGCTAGGAAGATACAAAGGTGATTAAGATAGTTTCTGACCTCAAGGAACTTGATATTCTAAGAAGGGAATAAGAGGAGAACACAAGTTACTCTAGGTACAAATGAATCGATATGGCAATTCCAAGAAGAGAAAGATAGGTGGGTGGGTGGGGGAATAGCGGATGCTGGGGGGTGGGGAATCAGGGAAATTTCATCCAAGATGGGTGTTCTGATTACTGGAGATGAGAGACGACATTAAGGAATCACACCTAAGGAATAGCATGGACAGACGCTTTTGAGAAGGGGACAAAAGAGTATTTGGTAAAGAGTGCAGGAGGAATGAAAGAAGCCAGAGCATGGAAGGACTTCAATGCCAGTCTAAGGGGTTAAGACTGAATTTGGTAGGGTGAAAAACAAGCCTGAATTGTAAGAGAGGAACGAGGGATGTAAGGAAAAGAGAAAAAGACCAAAGGAGAGGCTGCCTGGGTGTCACTGAGATCTCTTGCAGGGACAGGTCCAACCTGTCTCCATCCAACCCCGTTTGTGTGAAGAGCCCCATCGCTGTCTCACCTTCCTAGTGCCTGGGGTGGAATATGAGTTGAGAAATCCAAGGCAAGTGGGGAACAGTGGGTACCTTCCCCTCCCAGGCCCCAGGGCTGAGCGACAGGCTCTGGGGGTGAGTCAGTGGGGCGGGGAGCCTGTTTCTGCTCACATCCGCCTCCCTGGGGATATAAAGGGCAAGCGGTGAGGCCCCGCCCCAGAGCACCGCAAACTTGACACCATGAAGATCCCAGTTCTTCCCGCTGTGGCTCTTCTCTCTCTTCTGGCGCTCCACTCTGCCCAAGGGGCTTCCCTGGGTAGTTCTGAGGTGAGCACATCACCTGGGTCCCCTTTTATCCTATTCCTTACCCTACTCATCAGTCTCTTTATTGTCTGTTATTGGATAAGTGGCTCTTAGTTTTGGATATTGTCGGGTGCTGAATGAGAAGCTGGGGCTCTGAGGAAGGGAGGAAAAGAACAAAGCATTCCTGGGAATACAATTAGGGGAAAAGATGCTTATAATCCTGGAAGGGATGATGAAATGTGGGGTGCGGGCTGGATAGCTGAATCCAAGGAAGGTATGGAGGGATGGATGAAGGTTGGTTGTCTGGGACCAGTCCACCTCATCTTTGCTTCATCTGTACTACTGTGAAAGGCTCCCAGGTAACTAGAGACTCCCTCCTATGCCTGGAACTTGGGCCATAGCAGGAATCCTTATGATCCAGTCCTCAGGCAGAGGGGAGCCCTAACTGCCTCCCCTCCCCACCTTACCCCAAGGAGGGGGATGAATGTCCATCTGGATTTAATAGTCTAAGATAGGGCTCACAAACTCAACTGCTTAGGATTCAAACAGGTGCTGGCAATGAGCAGGGGGCCTGGTGGAGCCTCAGGTGACGTGGAAAGCACTTGCTCAGTCTAAAAGGAAGCAGTCTCCATTCTATCTGACCGCACGAGGGGCGAAATGGGCCATGCATAGCTAGAGGCGGAAAATTTCAGAAGAAGGAAATCTGATTTATTCATGAATTCTTCCTAATAAAAATGCTGAATTCAAATATTATAAAAAAGCAAACCAAACCACTCTTTGGTCTAAACAATTGGATCTAGCCTATGGGCCACCTGTTTGTAACCTCTGTTATGAGGAGGAAGGAATAACAAAGCTGGACAACTAAGCTTGGGGGAGTGACAAGGTGGGATGCATTGAGGTCTAGGGGAGTAACCAGATGAACGAGGGAAATGGAAACTCTGGCTTTGGTGGCAACAGAGCCACAAAGCAAACCAGCCTCAATCAATAAATGGCAGGCAGGTCACCTCAGCACGTGGCTCCCACCTGCCAGCTAATCCTCCCCACCCAGTGGTATGGGCTAAGTATGGGCGACTCAGAACCAACTCAAGTCAACTGCTCTTAGAATTAAGTCAACCGCAGAGCAACACTAGCGAGTTTTTCTTGGGAGGAGTCCTCTTTCGCCATCCTTTCCACCGCTGCCTGTAAATGGATGCAGGCCTGGGTTTTTAGCTTATTTTCTTGCATGCCGTTCTCTAATCCCTCTACCTGACCTTGTACGTCTGCCAACCATTTGTGTGATTGGAACAGAGTGGGTTATCCGAGGCCCCGTGGTGGAGAATGGGTTATATTCTCAGGGACTGGCTGTGGATGAAGGCTGAAGCTGGCAGACAGGGATTTGGGAGAGGGTCTTGCCATCACGTGATCATCTGACTCTTTGTCTCTTTCTCACTTTCCAGGAAGAAACCATCCTTGATAATTATGTGGCAGGACCTGAGGTAAACAATCCGCTTTCCCACAGTAGCCAGGAGTTTGCCCCTATCTCTTTGTGCCCCTTAGCAACTTTGTTGACACTTTGCCTTTTTTTTTGCCTAGGGCTTTAACGCTCAGTTCCTAAACCTGGAAAAATTGAAATCGGTAAGTACAATTCTTTAGTGCTGACCTCACGAGTGTCCACATTAGAGAGGAAAGAAACGTCTTGGTAGAGAGCTTCCGAAGTTGCCACAGTCCCCTTGCCTTTTCCAAAGGGCTAGGGACAAGCTCTAACCTCCCCCTGGAACTGATCTGCTCATGGTGACTCTCTCTCCACAGATTTTTAATACTGACCAATTCCTGGACCGGCGGGCCCTCATAGAGGTAAGAGTTTGGGAGCCCTTTTTTCTCCTTGATTGGTTGCAGTCATTCCAGGGTAGTGGCCACACATTCTGGTTCTAGCCCTTTTGGTTCTTTCCTGAGTTCTAGGAGGGAGCAACTGCCCTGCCTGGATCCTGCCCAATGTGTTGCTGACAGAAGAAAGTGTCCCCAGGACACTGTCACGGCTACACCTCATGTTCCTCACATGGCAGTTGGGAGCAGGGCCACAGAGACAATTAATTCCAGAAGAGGAAGAACTTAGTCAAGAGTTTATTGGAATCCCTTCCTTCTCCACGAAGCAGCGGAGGTCCCAGGTTGGGTGGCGCACCTAAACCTAGAAGGCTAGGCTGGGAAGAGATCTGGAACTAGACCTTGCATCTCATGACTGCACTTCCTTGCTATGTGACCTCATGCAAGTGTCTTCCGGGTCTGTGAGCCTCAGTTTCCTCATTTGTGATGTGGGGATGATGACAGTACCTACCTCAAAAGGGTGCTGTGAAGACCAAATGAAATCGTGCCTGCAAAGCAGTTAGTACAAGGTGGACACAGAATAAGGCCTCAGGAATATTAGGTTTTATTGTACCATTAAAGCAGTAACACCATCCACTATGGGGAGCCCATTCCGTGAGTGTTTAGCGACCAGGCTCGCCTGACCTGCAACACGGCCCTTTTACTCTCGTTCTCTCTTTTAGTCTCTCAAAAGGAAACTGCCTTTCCTCAACTGGGAGGCCTTCCCTAAGGTAAGAGATGTGGCTGTTAGGATGGCAAGGGGGTTGGGGTGAGGGAAAAGCAGAGTACTTGGCAGGAAGATGAAAGGAGGATAAACCCCACAAAACCTAAGGGAAATCTCAGCTACTGTATTTTAGGGGAGAATGGGAGCATAGACTGGGGCTGAAATTCCTTTCCATCGGTGTTCCTACCCTGTTCTGGGCTTCCTTGTGGAAGACTCCAGCTCCCCTCACCCAGAAGTCCCCAATCTGACCACGACCTCTTTGCTCCCAGCTGAAACAATGGAGCAGAACTCCTGACGCCCAGTGACCACTCCCTTCAAGACCAGCACTTTACCCCCCACTGGAAGACGGGGTAGTGTAGGAGCTGTCAGTATCCTACAATCGCGCTTTCCTGGCTCAGTACCTCCAATAAAATGTTTTCCACCCAAACAGCTCCTGTGTCTGTGTCTGTGTCCTCATCCTCCTGGACTTTAGAAAGGAGTTAAGATAGAGTGGGCGCCAAGAAAGAGCCCAAGGCTGGGAGGCAGAAAGCTTGAGTTCTGAGAGGGCAGGAAGATGGGAGATGGGAGGCAGTGGGAAGGACAGACCAAGATGGCAAGAGATGCTGTGTGTTAGCTCCTTAGCGATGGCCCTCAGTGATGAGGACCACTTAGCTCCTCGTCCTGAGGAGCATGAAGCTGTGAGTTACTTGGTGAATGCCTAGGAAATCAACCCCGCTCCCTGACTCCTGGCACTCTTCCCCTTCCTGCTTTCTGAGAACCTGGTTCCTTTTGTGGTGGCAATTTGGTATAATAGACATATCTGGAATCCAAGATCCAACACCCAGATTAAATAATGTGAGCCCAGCTGAAATTCTGGAATTCAGTAGGTTATAGATAAAGAAAACTAGTCGTGTCACTCTGGGCCTTTCTAAGCCTCTGTTTCTTTTCTCTTTTTTTAATTATCTGACTTTATTTAGCATATTGATAGTTTATCATGGTACTAAATGAATGTGTACAGTTATCAAAAAAGAGGCACTTTCTGAGGAAAATGTTTCTGGAGGTGTATACTAAAGTACACGCAGAATCGCTTAAACAGCTGTCTTTACAATTTTCAAATTCAACAGTGTGGTAACATCAAGTTTTTGAAGAATAGAGTCTCTTCCTCTGCAATTCATCATTTAGGTCACTTGTATTTATAATGATTTCATATGCCATTTCAGTTCCTGCAAGCTACCAAACCTGACATTATAGAACTGACAATTCAGAAAGCATCTGATCCAATCACCTAATTGTACAGATAAGGATTCACTGGCATTGTGAAAGACGACAAGCTAATAAGAGGCGGCGCCTGTACTACAGATAGCTTCTTAGAATTCTCCAGAAATATCTGTTGGACTAAATAAGGCACATATATCACACAGACTCTCGTCATATCTGAAATGATCCTGGTTTTACTTTCTGCTTAACATAGGGTTGAATTCTGATGGCTCTTTCGTGGTTCACAGACAAATTTAGTGATTCAGTTACTTTGGCAACAAAATCATTCCCACCATTGCAGATTATCACCCATCACTGATTGCCTGTGCTGTTTTCTTTTCTCCTGGGATGTTCCAACTTTGGCGACTTTTCTTCCCGTTCTTCTGTGCTCATAATAGAACTATGTCAAGGGTGTCTGTTCTTGTTTGAAATTCAACAGCAGCAGAGGGAGCTAACATGGTATCAATATCTACAAAACCATCACCATTTGAGTTTGGGGCAGTTAACTCCAGTCAGAGTTATCACGTATCCTGCTGTGTCCATTTGAAAAGTCACCGGTTCTGAGACCAGCTTTTGTAAAGCAGTTGTAGATTACTTCAGGGGTGTCAGTGTCCCACATTGCAATGAGATTTCTCAGCACATGAGGACAATGCCATGTAATGCTTCACACCATATACCATGGTGCTTTATTACCTCTCAGCCTAATGGCTGCACATAGCCATGCTGCAGGCAGGCAGAAGGCTACACACGTGTTTTAATTTAACCCGCCAGTGCATATGTGTAGCACACTTATCAATCAGTGATAGAACATTCAAATTCTAGCAAGCCATTTTCCTCTTTAATTGCAGGAGCCATTTCCCAAACAAGCTGCAGGGCATCAGTTCATTTTTTCAACTTTATATATACACAGGAAAGTTGCATATTATATAAAGGGAGTTTCTGAATTTCCATAAAAGTGATTCTTATTCTGTGCTACTTCTCAGCACCAGAGCAAAGGAAGACTAATGTCCTATCTTTACATATTTATTTTTCTTCGGGGCAACATTTCTCTGTTAAGAGTGCATGTCTGGTTTGGTCGCAGTTTATGGCACATTAGATGTGTCCCCATGGATGTGTTTGTTTGGAACAGACCTCCAGTTTTCAAGTTCTTCTTCAGCAAACATCGTAGAGGCTTCTACTTTTAGAGGTAATAACATGATACTGCAATCAAGGCGAAAGCATTACCTCCAGCCATAAAGACTGAACATTAACCCACACCCAGAGTTCAATTTCTTTAGCCTTTTCTAAAAAGAAACAAACAAAACCCGGATATAGAAATGCTATTTGCTCTGATCTGGCAAAATCATTCGTGCATCTTATTTCCTAAGTTGACATGTTGGCTCCTTTCATTTTGTTGCCAGTTTTGCTTCCCTTGGTTACTTGTCTTTTTATCTTGTCCTGATTTTCAAGGAATGTACAGAATACTGAAAAGGAAACTCGATGTTCTTTGACCATTTCACTCTTCTGTCTTATTCGCTAACTTTCTAGCTCTGGAGATATTATGATCTCACTGTGTTTTCTTTTTAATTCCACAGCCAGCACGCAAGGCATGAAGCATAAGAGAAGAGGTCTGCGTAGCAGAATAGGAGCAGTCTAACAACGAGGAGGCTGGTCTGGTGCAGGACCTGGAAATGCAGTACTGCAGGGCAACTAATTTCCTTAAGTTTAGAATAGCAAAGTTGATGTCAAATTTCAAAGGAAAGGCTAATTTTAATAATCTTAATAACCAAGTAAAAAATACAACCCTTTTTTTTTGTCGAATACTAAAGACTTTGAGGTAGATGATTGCTATCAGATACTGATGTAAGATATAAGTATCTTACATCATATCATTTTTAAGATATAAAAATGATAAAACTGGGAAAAGTACTGATTTGAAATTATTTTTTTAAAAAAACTTGGATGAAAAATTGAGAACACTTGCAATTCAAAACTTCTTGCATGAAATACCGGTATGTCATGCTGTGGACTGCTTCTTTAATTGAAGGTGAACGTGGCAGTTAATGGAAAGAATCCACACTCTGTAACAGAACAACAGACAACAAAAAGGTTGTCCTTGTAAAGACGTCTGTAACTTTGCATTTTATTTTTCCATCTTGGCTCATTTCCAACTGTTCGAGTTTGGATTCTTAAGTCCTTCTTCAGCATTTAACTAATTCTTTGTTGGTGGAAGGTGCTGGGATTGTTTCTCCACACATAAACTGATCTTCGTCATAAATCACTTTCATAATAAAAGAGAAGCTAGGTCATGTTGCCACGTCTTCCCCGTTCTCCAAATCTTCCTTGGTGTTGGAGAAGTTATCCCCACACGGGCAGGGGTAGAAATATGTCCCTGAGTCCTCGTCATATTGGAGTCTTCGATCTCCACCTCGTCGTGAACCATCACCATCGTCACTGGGGTCAGAAAAAGGGCTGTCGCCCCTGCTGACTGGCAACCGCCTCCATTGGTCTAACTTCGGTGGCACTGGCCCGGGCTGGACTCTGAGCCTCTGTTTCTTTATCTGTGATATGAGTGTGGAAATAAATGAGAATGGTAATAACCACCTGTGACGTTGTTATGAAGGTCGAAAGAGGTAAGATATGTAGAGCCTGCATATGGTAGCTACTCAACATTTTCTTGTTCTCTCCACTCTCCCCTAGTTTCAACTAGAGAACTGCTGCAGTATCCAGATTCATTTCTCACTTACCCATCTGTTCATCCTTCCATCCATCTATCCATCTTGAAACATAGTTTTGAAACAAAAGTTCTTGGAACATGGACTGGATTCAGTTCCTGGAGATGTATTCCATATGGCCCACTCAATGTACTTAAAGCTGGGATGATCTCTGGTTTTCTCTTGAAAATTGGGGTCAAAGGACAAGTAATTGGCTTAAAGCCAAATAGCAGCTGACCTTTTTATACAAGACATGGTCTCCAGAACAATTAAGTTTCCACCTGGCAAGTATCTTGTATTTATATTGCCTTTGGCCTCTATAAGTACCTGAGCTTGCAATTGTGGCCTGTGCTTGCTTGAAGGAGTAGACTATAACAGGAAATTAAACTTGATATCTGTTCTCAAGGACTTTACAACCAGTATAAGACATATAATTGTTGCTTATACCTTGCCTTCTGTTGTGAAGAAACCTCATGAGCCATCAGATTCCTAAGATCTCCCTCTAAAAGTTTCAGATGGAGAAACTGGCAACGATTTGAACACAGGAATAAAAGAAAAAAGTACAAGTGACCTTAAAGGAAGTCTGATAATGCCAAGGTAGGTAACCAGTATCATTAGAAAATTTATCCCAAATGGCTACAGGTTTGGAAATATATTTTAAATAATTAGAAGTTTCAGGGATTGGGAGAGAATGTGATCCCGACTCTTAGTCTCTGCTGAAATCTGGCGTCTGATTGAAAGCTAGACAATGGGTCTAGAACAGGGTTTCTCAATCTCAACACTATTGACATTTGGGGCTGGACAATTCTTGCCGGGGTGGAGGCATTGCAGGATGTTGGGCAGAATCTCTGGTCTCTCCCCACTAGATGCCTGGACCATTTCTCCTCGTTGTGACAACCCAAAGTATCTCCAAACCTTGCCAAATGGCACCAAGTAACAAAATCATCCCCTGTGATGGTTTGGGTAAAATAAGGGGTAAGACTAAAGTCTCTTTCCTTTTCTTCTCTCAGGAGTCCTGCCGTGCACCTTGTCTCTGCCTCATGCCCTGCTGCCTTGGCCTATCTGATGGCCTTTCATGTCTCCCAAGTTAATCCCTGGTGGAGCAATGTGCTCTACAGCAGCTGCCTAAACTAAAGGAATGTATAAAGGTTATGGTGAATTCTAAAGAGAAACTCATGGCTTCTGCTTTCAATAAATTATCAGTGTACGTCTAGGCCCAATAATCTAACCTCCAGACACCCCCCCCCCCAAGTGATATTCTCCTCTCTTACTTAGCCATCCTTGCCAAGATCTGAGCTGAAGGAAAAGAGGAAAGTTCTAGATCAAAATTCACTTTACACCAGCTTCTTGGGTCATTTTGTGGCACCTCTTATAGCTGCATATTATGTCAGAAGCACCAATATTTATGACTCCATAGAAGAGGTCAAGAGACTAAAAAATCAGAGAGTTCTTTATTTGCCAAGAATAAATATTAGAGAAATTAAAGAACCCAATTATTCACCAGTTGATTAATAAGCTATAGCTATTAAAAAGTTGAGCCCCTTCTGCTGAGATATTTCCCAGCCTTCTTCTTCACAATTCGCCTTCCTATTTGTCATTGTTTTAAAAAAGACCATGCTCACTTGTGCTCAACCTTGTTCCATATGATTGAACTAAGTTAGACAGATATGCTTGCTCCTCTATTTAGAAGCTGGAAGACCTTAAGAGGTTATATAAGTTTCCACCAATTGCAAGAATATTCATAAATAACAACAAGAATAATATATACCATTAATATTAGAGGGATATACATGTTCCCTCTTCTGGTGTTTCCTGGAAAGTTCTTCCCTTAGGACAGTAGCTCTTGATAAAGTCATTTTGGAATTTAGGGAGAGAAATTTTGATTGCTCGTAATGATAATAATAACAAGTGCTTATATGGCATTTACTATACACTAGACACTTTGAAAGGATTTAGGTAAAATGACTCATAAAATTCTCAACACAACTCCATATTGTAGGTACTACTATTATCCCAATTTACATATGAGGAAACTGAGGCAGAAAGAGGTTAGGTACCCTGCCCGAGGTCACACAGTTAGTAGATGCAGAACTGGGATTTGAACCAAGGCACCATGGGATAAAGGAGAGGCATCACTGGCAAGCATCTAACTACTTTATTACAACTTCTAGGGTGGCTATGCCTCAATATTTACATACTTAAATATATACTTTATTTTTCAAATTGCTTTTTATTTTTAGAAGGTGCTAGGGATTGAACCCAGGACCTCATTTATGCAACGTAGGTGCTCAAACACTGAGCTACACCCACTCTCCTTTAAATGCTTTTATTCCTCTTATGTATTATAGTTAGAGCATCTTATTGCTGTCTTTGAAATTATTTGACTAGGTTACATTTTCTATGCAACTTTAATTCAGGGTGATTAAGGGCAAATTACAAAATAACGGCTAATAAAAGAGGGCATTCAGTACAATAAGGTTGGGAACCACTGCATAAGAATAACTTTCCAAGTCTCTCTTCTATCTCTTTCTATTCCTTTCTCTCTCTCTCTCTCTCTCTCTCTCTCTCTCTCCCTGTTTGTGTGTCTGTGTCTGTGTCATGCTCTCTCATTTCTTCCCATGTAAGTGGATGAAGAACTAGACATGTGCAGTAGATCAATTGTATTGATGGCCCTAATCAATGGCTTCCCTACACCCATGCCCTTTGCAAAATGACTTTGCAGTTATTTCTATCAAGAATGGAGGTGGTGTCTATTTTCCCACCCCTTCAACTTGGGTTGTCTTGTGACTTGCTTTGGCCGATGGAATATGACAGAAGTGTTAGCCTTTTATTTCTGAGCCTAAGTATCAAGATGCTTTGAATGGCTCCATTGTTCATTCTATCTTGGAATCTTACCACTACCAGGTGGCCTGCTAGAGGATGAGAGAACACATGGAGGAAAGTCCAGTCATCCTAGCTGAGACCTTCTAGACAAGTTTCCTGCAAAATGACTCCCAAACATGTAAGAGGACCCAGCCAAAACCCACAGAGCTGCCTGCTTGACCCACAACTAGATGAAGATTTGTGGGTGAGTTCAACCAAGACCAGAAGAAATGCATAGCTGACCCAAGCATACCAGTATATGTATTGTGAGAATCCCAGAAGGAGAAGAAAGAGAGAAAGGAGCAGAGAGAATATTCAAAGAAATAATGGAGAAAACCTCCAAAATTTAATGAAAGACATGAATATATATATCCAAGATGCTCAATGAACTCCACACAGGATAAACCCAAATAGACTCACATTATGACATATTATAATCAAACTGTCCAAAGCCAAAGATAAAGAGAGAATTCTGAAAGCCACAAGAGAGAAGCAACATGTTACATATATGGATAGAGTTAAGTGCTGATTTTTCACCAGAAATCATGGAGGCAAGAAGGCCTGCCATCCAAGAATTCCATTTCTAGAAAAATTGTTTTTCAAAAATGAAGGCGAGA
>JAQZBX010022710.1:0-31328 GCA_029593785.1 Cabassous unicinctus | reverse complement strand
TGGTATTAATCCCTCGTTGCCAGGGAGGCTCATCCCTGGGAGTCATGTCCCACGTTGGGGGGAAGGTAATGCATTCAAATGCTGAGTTTGGCTTAGAGAGAGGCCACATTTGAGCAACAAGGAGGCTCTCAGGTGGTAACCCTTAGGCACCCCATAACAGTAGGCTAAGTTTCAATTGGAAGAGCAAATACTCATAAGGTTATCTCTGTTATAACATAACACTAGCTGGATACAAGCTTAAGGAACAGATACCTCTGAGTCTAAATTCCAGAAAGAACATATCAAAATATCCAAGTTGCAAGAAAAGATTATAGAGCATACAGAGAAGCAGTAATCTATTGCCCATGCAAGGAGAACATTATAGCATTGGAAACCATCAATGAGGAAGACCAGATCTGAGACATATTAGACAAAGACTTTTAAAAAATGGTGCTGAATATGCTCGAAAAGCTAAAGGACAAAGAACTAAGGACCATCAAGAAAATGATAGATGAACACAAAGAGATTATCAATACATTATCAATACAGAGATAGAAATAAAGAAAAGGAACCAAACATTGCAGAGGAACACAGTAAGAGAAATTAAAATTCCCTAGAGGAGTTTAGCAGCAGTTTGGAACTGGCAGAAGAAAGTATCAGGGAAGGGAAGAGGACTGTGGCTCAAGTGATTGAGCTTCAGCCTACCACATGGGAGGTCCCAAGTTCAGTTCCCAGTGCCTTCTAAAGAGAAGACAAGCAGAACAGAGATCACAGAGCAAATGGACACAGAGAGCAGACAGCAAGCTCAAAGAACGAAGTGGGTGGGTGGGGAGGGCAGATAAATAAATAAAATAAATCTTAAAAAAAAAGAATTAGGGAAATTGAAGATAAGACAATTGAAATCATTTTTAGTCTAAGGAGCAGAAAGAAAAAAGAATCAGAAAAAGTGAACAGGGCCTGAGAGGATTGTGGGATACCACCAAGCATACCAATATACATATTATGGGAGTTCCAGAAGGAGAAGAAAGAGAGAAAGGGTCAAAGAGAATTTTCAAAGAAATAATCACTGAAAACTTCCCAAATTGATAAAAGACATGAATATACACATCCAAGGAGAGCAAAAAAAACTCAAAACAGGATATTTCCAAATAGACAGACACTAGGACATGTTACAATTAAAGTGCTGAATGCGAAAGATAGAGAATCGTGACAGCCACAAGAGAAAAGTAATGCATCACATACAAGGGAGTGTCAATAAGATTAAGGACAATTTCTTATTGGAAACTATGGAGGCAAGAAGGCAGTGGGATGACATATTTAAAGTGCTGAAAAGGAAGAAAAAATTGCTAACCAAGAATTCTATATCCAGTAAAACTGTCTTTCAAAAAAGAAGGTGAGAATAGGACATTCCCAGAACAAAAGCTGAGGATCGTCATTACTAAACTGACCCTACAAGAAATGCTAAAGGAAGTTCTTCAGACTGAAAGGAAAGGTCACTAGACAATAGATCAAAGTCACATGAAGAAATAAAGGTCTCCTATAAAAGAAACAACAGGGGCAAATACAAATGCCAATACTGTTGTATTTTTTATTTGTAACTCCACTTTTCACTTCCTACAGGTTTTAAAATGAAGATGCACAAAATTTATAATAAATCAATGGTTTTAGATCCATAATATATAAATACACAATTTGTAACAAGAACTACATAAAGGTGGGGCATGGAGAGATGTAGGAACATAGTTTGTATAAGCTATTGAAGTTAAGTTGCTATCAAATGAGACTGTTAAGCATAATGGGTGTAGGGTTTCTGATTGGGGTGGAGGGAAAGTTCTGGTAATGGATGGTGGTGAGGGTAGCACAACATTATGAATGTGATTAATCCCACTCAATGGTATGTCCAGGAGTGGTTGAGATGAGAAAATTTATCTTGTATAGATGTTTTCACAATTATATATACAAAAAAGATCAACTAAAGAGACAATGACAACTAAAGACAATACGTGATATTGGACTAGCTCTAATTATGGAGGAGAAGGGCTTAAAAGAACATTATTGGGGGGAGCAGATGTAGTTCAGTGGTTGAGTGCCTGCTTCCCATGTACGAAGTCCTGGGTTCAATTCCCAGTACCTCCTGAAAAAAAAAAAAAAAAAAGAACATTATTGGCCCATAAGAAAAAAATTGGAATATACACTGTGTTTTAGTTTGTTAGGCTACTGAAGGTAGATAGCATAAAATGAGTTGGCTTTTAACAATGGAAATTTATTAGCTTAGAAACTCACAGTTTTGAGGCAATGAAAATGTCCAAAACATTGAGACAATGTTTTCTTCCTGAACACTGGCTGCTGGTGATCTTTGACTCCTCTACCACATGGCAAGACACGTGATGGCTGTAGTAGTTTGGTATTGTTTATGAATTCCAAAAATAGATATTGGATTATGTTTGTAAACCTGTCTGTCCCTCAGCGCATATTAGGTTATATTGGATTCAGAGCTTTCACTTTTACTTGATTAAATAATGATTGAGGCTTTGATTGGGACCCGTCATAGGTGATTGCTTAAGAGGCAATAGTAGATAAAATTTTCAGGTGAAAATGTAGGGAGAAAGGCCTACAGCTGGATCTCGGGGAATGCTCACACTTGGGGGACTGAGGGAAAATGGGGAATGAGCCAATGGACGAAGATGGGGAGAATAGTAGGGAGAAACCAGCATCTCTGCACTCTGCCCTTCCCAATTCCTGGCCATACAAACTTTGCATCCTCAGCTTTTAGGATAGTGATGGCATAGATTAGGTGCTCAACTAACTTTTGTTGACTGACTGAATGAGCAGAAACCAAAAGAGATTTTCCAGGAGGACCACAGAAGCAACAGTCTCGAATATTGTAGAACTGCTGGAATGAATGAGGGAGGGTTTCATTGAGAAAAGGTTTTTGGATTTGGGGATTAGAAAATCACTGGTTGCTTTACAGCAGGCAGATTGCAAATTTTCATCACCTCTTGGATTCTAGGGACTTGTAAAATACAGATACAATACTTAATTCCTTGGATTAATGTGAGAATTCAATGGTATAATCTGTAACCTGTGTTAAGTATGTGGTTCCACCCCTGGCAAAGAGTTAAATGCTCATTCATTCAACTAATATTTATTGAGTGCTCACTACAGTTCTAGTATCTATAGATATAACAGTGAATAAAATAGAGAGGATTTTTACGTTCACGGACCTTATATTCTACCTGGGATAGGGACAGGCAGTAATAATAATAAAAAACCCAAATAAAAACATCTTTATGTGACAGATGCCCTGCAGAAATTAAAGGATGGTGATCTGGTAGAGAGTAATGGGAGTGCTGCATTAGGTAGGTTGAGCAGGTAAGGCCTCATTGAGGAGGGAATGCAAACTAAGAGCTGAACGAAAAGAAGAGCGGATATTGGCTATTATTATTACCACCACTTACTCTCTAATTTCAGGCTGTCCGTCTTTCTTCTTCCTTACACACTGCTCTCATCACACCACTTTCCTGCTCAAAACCCTAGGATGCCTCCTTGAGTGACTTTGCAAATTATCTCTTCTCAGCCAGCAGAAAAAGTGCAGCTCCTATGTTAAAAGCTGGCTTGCAGTGCCTTAGAAAAGACGTCCTTGCCCGAGGCAATGGCATTGACACCTTCCAGGGAGATACAAGATTAGAGAAAGCAGAGGAGGGGGTGGATAGGAAGCTAACTGGAACTTCATCTATTAGAAGAGGAAAAGCCTTTAAAAAGTGAATTAACAATATTTATAGCTGCATCAGGTAAGTAAGTGGCAGAGAGCTTGCTGATAATGAGGTCAAGTTTGAATTCCCATTTGGATCAGAGAGCTTCAAGGGGAGAAACTACCCTGTTCATTGACTGGCTGTGAGACTTTAGCAAGCACATAACCTCTTTGAACCTCTGTTCCCCAGTTCAAATGGGGACATGTATATCTCCTGTCTGCCTCATAGGATTATTATGAGGAACAAATGAGGATGGAAAGTAAAGTGTTTCTTAAAATTATAAATTTTAAATATGATCCATTGTTATTAGTGTTGTTATTTTAATGACCATATTTATTTTACATAGCACCTATAAGTACTGTTAGTGTTTGAATTGGGTCCCCCCCAAAGATATGTTGAAGTCCTAATCCCCAGTACCTCTGAATGTAAACTTACTTGGAAATCGGGTCATTTACAGATGGAATTAGGCAAGTTAAAATGAGGTCATACTGGAATAGGCTGGGCTCTTCATCCAATGTGACTAGTCTGGTTGAAAAGGCAAGAGGAGACAGACACACACAGAGAATTTGGCCATGTGACAACAGAGGCAGAGACTGAGTAATTCCACTAGCTAGGGACTGCCAAGGATTGCAAGCCACTGCCAGAAACCAGGAAAGAGACATGGAATAGATTCTTTCCTACAGACCTCAGAGGGAGCATTACCCCTCTGACAGCTTGATTTCAGAAGCCTAGGCTGCAGAATTATGACATAATACACATCTTCTTTCTCTTCTAATACCTACACTTCTGCAAGGCATCAGCTGGCTATCACTTATGGTGGCGATTCAAGCACACTGTAAATGACTCCTTATAAATTGATAGGTCTCTCACTGGGCCCATTCTATTGACTGTGAGTCAAGATCATTTTCTTACAATGACCCAACTTGTTTTCTCAAGTGCTGACGCTTGGGCCTATTCTACCACTAGCTTTGTCTACATCTTTTTCTCACTTATTTTAAATTTGTTATACTCAATTGCAGTGTTCACAACTACTAACCACTGGTGTGTATTTCTGTCTCCTCCACATGAATGTGTCCTAGGCTGAGTTACTTCTGAACTTTGTCCTTTTGCCTGATTTCTAGAGAACTAGAAATTAGGCCATTTGGCACCCACCAGCCCAGGGATGACAACTACATGGCACATGTGCCTGTACCCCACTTCCTTGCTCATCATGGACACTGCTAATTGACCATTGCACTATCTCCCATTGATGGGGCTTAATGGTGCTGTCCAATATGGAAACCACTGGCCATATGTGGCTATTGTTCATTTGAAATGTGACGAGTCCAAATTGAGGTATGCTGTACATGTAAAATACATGCCAGATTAAGAAAACATAGTCAAAAAGGTAAAAATATTAATAATTAAAAAATTTTTTGTATTGAAGTATATCATTCATACATGAACATGCATAAACAATAAGTGTGTAGTAAAGATTGTGGGCTTACAAAATTAACATGCATCACATTATAGAGGGGTCCCATATATCACCCCTCCACCAACCCTTTGCATTGTTGTGAAACATTTGTTACAAACTATACAAGAGTATCGTCAAAATACTACTACTAACTATAGTCCCTATCTTACATTTGGTGTATTTTTCCCCCAACCCACTCTATTTTTAAAAATATATATTTTTATTACAGAGGTTGTGAACTTGCAAAGCAATCATACACATGTGTAGAATTCCCATACAGCACCCCTTCACCAACACACCACACCGTGGTGGAACATTTGTTACAGATTATGAGATAATATCATCATACTATTACCACCAACGATGGTCTATAGCTGTACATTTGGCCCACTTTTTCCATATACCTCCATTATCAAAACAGTACATATTTGGCATTGATGCAAGAATATTATAGTATTGCTGTTAACCACAGTCTGTAGGTTGCACCAATTGTAGTTTTCCCATGCTTCTCCAGATTCCCACTACCCTGCAGTAGTGATGCACATCTGCTCTAGCTCACAGAAGGACACTCTTGCATTTGTACCCTCAACCACAATTCTCACCCACCTCTGGGTTCACTGTGTTATTCAGTCCCTAGATTATTCTTCAGCTTTCTTTCAATTAACATTTACTTCCTCAGACTACCCTTTTCAGCCACAATTCCATTTATAAATCAGTTGCTACTCACTATAGTGTATTACCATAAACTCTATCCATTTCCACACTTTCACAGTCAAGTTAATTAAAGCTTCTACATACATTAAGCATCAGTAGTTCTTCTCAACCCTCTTATCTCCTAATAACCTATACTCTAGGTTTTAATTCCATGTGTTTATTCTTTGTATTTGGCTCATATTAATGAGACCACGCAATATTTGTCCCTTTGTGTCTGGCTTACTTAGCTTAGAATAATGTCTTCAAGATTCATCCATGTTATCACATGTGTCCCAATTTCATTTCCTCTTACTGAGCATACTATTCCATTGTATGTATATGCCACATTTTGTTTATCCATTCATTGGTTGATGGACACTTGGGTTGTTTCCATCTTTTGGCAATTGTGAATAACGCCGCTATGAACATCGGTGTGCTGATGTCTGTTCGTGTCATAGTTTTTAGTTCTTTTGGATATATACCTAGTAGAAGAATTCTGGATCATCTGGCAGTTCTATATTTAGCTTCCTGAGGAACCGCCAAACTGTCTTCCATAGAGGCTGCACCATTTTACACTCCCACCAACAGTGAAGGATTGTTCCTATTTCTCCACATCCTCTTCAGCACTTATTGTTGTCTGTTTTTAAAATAATGGCCATTCTATGCGGTGTTAGATGATAACTCATTGTTGTTTTAATTTGTATTTCCCTAATAGCTAGTGATATGGAACATTTTTTCATGTGCTTTTTGGCCACTTGAATTCCTCTTTGGAGAAATGTCTATTTAAATCTTTTGCCCATTTTTTAATTGGATTGCTTGCTTTTTTATTGTTGAGTTGTATGATCTCTTTATATAGAATGAAAATCAAACCCTTATCAGATATGTGGTTTTCAAATATTTTCTCCCATTCAGTGGATGCCTTCTCACCTTCTGGATGAAGTCCTTTGAATCACAGAAGTGTTTAAGTTTGAGGAGGTCCCATTTACACATGTTTTCTTTTGTTGCTCGTGCTTTCAGTGTAAGGTTTAAGAATCTACCATCTAACACCAGGTCTTGAAGATGTTTCCCTACATTTTCTTCTAGTAGCTTTATTGTTCTTGCTTTTATATTTAGGTCTTTGATCCATTTTGAGTTAATTTTTGTATGAGGTGTGAGATAGTCTTCTTTCTTTCTTTTGGCTATGGATATCCAGTTCTCCCAGCACTATTTGTTGAATAAACTGTTATGTCCCAGCTGGGTAGGTTTGACAGGCTTGTCAATAATCACTTGGCCATAGATGTGAGGGTCTGTTTCTGATCCATCATTCAGTTTCATTGGTCTATGTGTCCTAGGAATTTTTCCATTTCATCTACATTGTCTAGTTTTTGACATAAAGTTGTTCATAGTACCCTCTTATGATTTCTCTTATTTCTGTGGGGTTAGTAGTAATGTTTCCATTTTCATTTTTTATTTCATTTATTTGCATCTTCTCTCTTTTTTTCTTAGTCAGTCTAGCTAAGGGTTTGCCGATTTTGTTAATCTTCTCGAAGAACCAACTTTTGGTTTTGTTAATTCTCTCTATTGTTTTTTTTGTTCTCAATTTCATTTATTTCTGCTCTGATCTTTGTTATTTCATTCCTTCTACTTGCTTTGGGATTAGTTTGCTGTTCTTTTTCTATTTCCTCCAGCTGTGTAATTAGGTCATTGATTTTTAGCTCTTTCTTCTTTTTTAATGTAAGCATTAAGGGCTATAAATTTTCCTCTCAACACTGCCTTTGCTGCATCCCATAGGTTCTGATATGTTGTATTCACATTGTCATTTGTCTCAAGATATTTATTGATATCTCTTGAAATTTCTCCTTTGACCCACTGATTATTTAAGAGTGTGTTGTTTAATCTCCATATATATGTGAATTTACCCTTGTTCTGCTGCCTGTTGATTTCCAACTTTATTCCATTATGATTAGAGAGAGTGCTTTGTATAATTTCAATTTTGTTGAATTTATTGAGATCTGCTTTGTGACACACATATGGTCTATCCTGGAGAAAGATGCATGAGCACCTGAAAAGAATGTATATTTTGCTGTTTTGGGGTGCAATATTCTGTGTATGTCTATTAGGTTTAGTACATTTATCATATTATTCAAGCTTTCTGTTTTTTTATTGATCCTCTGCCCAGATGTTCTATCTAATGCTGAGAGTGGTGTATTGAAGTCTCCAACTATTATTGTAGAGATGTTTATTTCTCCCTTCAGTTTTGCCAGTGTTTGCTTCATGTATCTTGGGGAATCCTGGTTAGGTGCATACACATTTGTGATTATTATTTCTTCCTAAAAATATGTAACGCTTCACGAATTTGTGTGTCATCCTTGCACAGGGGCCATGCTAATCTTCTCTGTATCACTGCAATTTTAGTATACATGCTGCTGAAGCGAGCACATCATTAATAATTTTTATATTGATTTCAAATTGAAATGATAATATTAGATATGTTGGATCAAATAAAATAGGCTATTAAAATTAATTGTTCCTGTTTCTTTTAACTTTTTTTTTTTAATTGGCCACTAGAAAATTTGAAATTATATGTGCATCTCATAATTGTGACTTATTTTGTTACCTTCAAATCTTTCTTAAGACAGTGCTCTAGGCAACCCAAACCAATAGACCAGAAATAAAAGGAGTAGTATTTTATGGAAGTGGGAGAGACATATATTAAGCTTTTACAGGCTTAGAATAAAAAACAGGAACCTTAGAGCTTATCTAGTTCAGTTGTTCCCAAATATATCTGTGCATCAGAAACTCCTGGAATCTTAAAAAAATGACGGATTTCCAGGTTCAACCCCTGGAGATTCTGGTTTAGTAGGTCTGGGCTGGGGCGCCAATTCTGTATTTTTAATAAGCAGCCAGGGAGATTTTGATATGCAGCCAGGTTTGAGAACCCCTAGCTAAGGCTCTTATACATTCCAATGAAGGTACTTCCTTGGGGTGACAAGTTGTTATTGGCAGAGCTAGAACCAGAGCACATGTTCCTCCTGAATTATATTTTATACTGCAGATCCCACTGTGACCCAAGAGTCTTTGCAGAACTCAGATGGAATGAGAAACTCGAACTGCATCTCAATCCACAGGCACAGTTCTTTTCCTTTTTTGGAGAAAGCCCAGCTTGTCTCAGTAGCCCCCTCTGCTGTCAGAAGTCCCAAGCTCAGTCTAGCAGAGCTGGCTTTTGGAAAGAAGAGGGGAGGGGAGTGAACACAGAAGGATGCAGCCTAAAGGATGCTACAATGAGGGAACGTATTTGCGTATGAGGAAATGGACCTAGGAAATGCTGCAGCCTAAGATCCTTAGAGTGGAAAAGGCCTATGGTCGTCTGCCCCACCATTTCCTGGTATGGAGTAGGGAATTTGGACAAAACATTTCATTTCTCTGGGCCTCAGTTTTCTCATCTGAACAAGGGGGATAATGGCATGCTCTGTCCTGTCTCCCTCACTGGAGACTAATTCAATCATCCATTAGAGAAAGGGGATGTTACTACCAATGTTTTGGTCCAAAGACCCACAGCTAGTTAGAACTCTGGGCTTCCAGTTGAGGAACATCATGCTGTTTCAGCTAATAAAGGAGAGATGTGTTCAGCTACTTACAAAAGACAGGAGGAGGAAAAGCTTACAAGGGATGAGGCTGGCTCATGCTTAGGTGGATTAAAGCCAGGCAGCTACTCTCTTATTCGTGCAATCATTCATTAACTCATTTTTTTCAGCTTACATTTATTGCGCAAGAACTGGTGATATCAAGTCATATTAGACTTGATATGCTATGCTCCTTAATATTTCATTTGCCAGAAATACCCTTTACTGTCACAGTGCACAAGTTCCATGACTGGGTTATATAAAAATAGCTGCCATTTACTTGGAGTTTGCTATGTGCCAGGTACAGTGTTAGACACTTCCCATTTTCCATTTTATTAAATACTCAGAGCCCAGAAGAAGAAATAAATCTACGGAGATTTAATAATTTTTCCAAGGTAATTGTGGTGGAGATAAACTTATGCCCACCCTCCTTTAAACCACTATGTTATACTGGCTTGAATAGTATCTCCATTTGGTAATGGCATTAAATGGCTATAACATAAACACTTATAAACTTGTATTATTTATATTCTGGAACAAATATATTTATTTGTTTTAAAAACAAATACCAGGAGTGGATGTAGCTCAAGTGGTTGGGCACCTGCTTGCCATGTGCAACGTCCTGGGTTCAACCCCTGGTACCTCCTAAAAAACAAAAATAAAAACAGTTGTAAGAGTTAATATAATAATATAATAATCTAAGATAATTCAGATAATTAATAATCAATGACTTTATGTGACAACTTAAAAGGTGGTGGGTTTTGGGCCTTACCTGTAACCACGTTGTGAGACTGAGCAAACTATTTGATCTGGGCTTTGGTTTCCTCCTCTTTCTTGCAAATAGGTTGGAATAGATACTGTCTAAGTCCTCCATCAGCTCTAGTGAAAATGTGTGTGAAACTAAATAGGTGTTAGAGGAAATGAGAGACGGGACAGGGAAACTTTGATGGGGAATAGAGAATTGCTGTATAGAGGTTTCAAACTGAGTAAATTATCTGTTTGCCAGGAGGCCCACAGAAAAGGCCCAGGGCCACAGGGAGACTGCAGGGTGTAGCAAGGAGAACATGAGCTCCAAATCAGATGGTCCTGACTTCATATCCAGGTAGGAAGGAGCAGCAGTGGCTCAAGGCATTGGGCGCCTCCCTCCCACATGGGAGGTCCCAATTTCGGTTTCTGTGCCTCCTAAAAAGAAGACGAGCACACAACGAACAGACATGGAGAGCAGACAGCGAGTACAAACAACGGCGGGGGTGGGTGGTATCTAAAGAAATCAAGGTAGGACCCTCTCCTTACTCTTCGTTCTTGGGCAAGTGTTTTTAACCTCTTTGTGTTTCAGTTTCTGCATTTGCTAAATGAAGATAATTATACCTTTATCCTTCTGACAGTGTGTGTGTATTTTAAATTAGATGACATTAACACACTTTATCTTTTACAGAAGTACCTGGAATGGAGGACGCAAGTGACAAAATTGGGAGAGAGAGAATTGAAATAGAGGCAAGTAAAATGGGATCAAAGACAAATTTAATAATTTTAGGTTGTGAAGGCATAAAGGGATCTTAGAGATTATCTAATCAAAACTCACTTTGAAGGTGAAAAAAATAAGGTCGAGGATTACCCATGGAGTTGGTGGCAGGGCCAATGTGAAAACCCAGTTTTATTTTTCAGTCATACTACACAGTTTTGGTGAACGTCACAATTTGACCTTAGCCTGGTCAGTCAGATGAAGTGGAATTTTCCTCGCTCATCCCAGTAGGACCACTTGGCTTGGGAGTTTTCAAATTCTGTAACCAGAAAGAGAAGAGAAGCAGGCTCTCCAAGGGACTTGTTATTGGGACGTTTAACACTTCCACTCAGGTCTTTAAATTTTGCAAGCTAAAGTAATAGGTATAAAACCCATGTTTTTGACCAGCTTAACTTTATCTTGGAGCTGCCTGGTTGCATTTGACTTTCCAAGCATAGGCAGCAACATCTGTGGAAGGTGCATTCAGCCCACCGAAGGATTTTCTGTATATTAATTTCATCCATGAGAAGTTCCCTCTGTTGTCCTGGGTTGAAGACTAGAGACTTACTGTCTGATAACTATATGATTTTCTGTGACTTTCAGAGGAGAACAAATATCCCTGCTACACCGAATTACCCTGATCAATTTTCAGGGTTATCTACCAGGTTGGGCTGCATTAGCTTGCTTCTCTACTTAATTTCAGAGAAAATTTAAATTTTGCACAAAGCTAAAATTTAACAGCTTCGAGTCTCTTTTCAAACCTTCAGTTTTGGAACCTATAGAAGAATTTCAGCAATCTCCTGGGGGTTCATTTGCTGGCAGGGGAAAAAAAGAAAAGAAATATCAAAGTTCAGCTTGAATTTTCTGTCGCTCCTTGAGCTTAATCTTTATAAAAACGTCTCCTCTCCCTGAATACCACACCCTTCCCAGACTTTTGAAAAGGGGTGCTCATGAATCAGCACTCTTTGCTTTGGGGACCTTGAGGCAGGAAATAAGAACATTAAAGTATCCAGGAAAAGGCGTTTTCACAGGGGGATTTTTCAAATCCAGATTCATTCAAAAAATAAAGAGCCCCTTGTGAGCAAATCTCGTAGGAAACTTGTAGCCTATTCTTCTAAGACATTGGGTGGTGGTTATAGGGATAAGATGACTTTAGGATGCTATGGAGACAGCCTCTGGAGCCATCTTTCCTTATCCATCTCTTTGGATCAAGGTTAGCTACATGCCTAAGGGAACAATTTCTACCAAGCTCCTTCAACCCAAGGCATAGGAAACAGAAGAAATATTGAAGCCTTCTTGTCTTTTCCAACACAAATGTATTTCATAGAGTCCTTGCTGTTACAAAGAAATCCTTTGAAAGCAAAATGTAAGAGAGCTTTGTTTATAGAAAAGTCCTTTCTTCCCTTGGCCAAGGGCTCCTTGTTCTTTTGCTCTCTCCACTCCCTCCCTGGTTGGCTTTGTTTATATGACAAAGTCAATATTGTACTCCACTTATTGACATTCACTGTGTTAGGGAAGATGGAGTTATAAGTTGTGGCCCCAAAGGCCATGTGGTAGAATGAAGAGGGCTGGAACTCAGTCCAGGGCCATGCATTCAGGATCTGGTTTTGCCAATAACTTCTCAGACCTCAGCATCACCACACACATTTGAGTTAGAGATTTTATGTGTGATAATGCACATGAGATGTTTAATAGGGGTTCAGGCACAGAATAAACCCCCAGTAAACTCTAGCCATAGTAGGCATGAAAATTTGTTTTATCAGACGCCTTCTTCTTTAATAGGGAAGTGTGGCAGGGGGATTGGATTCCCCTAAGGGCACAAAGGAGGTGGTTCCTGAAAGGGAGAGGCTACAGGAAGAATGGCACAAGATTTGGTGAAGACAAATATTGCCTATTTCTTTTCCTGAGTTCTGAATGTTTGGCCGTGGGTCAATGTGTGATGTAGTGGAAATGAGATGCACTTTGAGCAAGATAGAGTTAGGCTCCAGGCTTGTTATACTACTTTCAGCTATGCAGTGCTGTGTAAGTTACTTATAATATTTTCCTCGCAAGGTTGTTGTAAGGATTAAATGCAATAATGCAGGAACAGATTTAATAGAGTGACTCAAGATTTCTGCGCTATTCCCTTCTTTCTAACCTACACTAGGAGAGCTAGGCTAGAACCCTGGGAACGACTCCATCCACAATGTGAAACCTGCTTCTGAAGAAGAAATTAAGGCAGCCAGAAGGTGTTGGCAGAAGCCTCATAAATTTTAGGGTGTGTTATTTGGGGTTGCTAACCTTCCTTACAACTGGACTCTCCACAGACTAGTGCAAATAATAAACCCCATTTAAGGGAATACTCTGTTTCCTAGTTGTGGCTTTGGAATAAAAGTTGGCTATCTATTCTGAGAATGGTCTGTTTGAGGCTGTGTCTAGAGTTTGCCAAAATGGACCAGTAAACAAATGAAAAATTCTCTCCACCTCCTGGTTGTTGGGTCTGTGGAAAACTCTCTAAGCAATCTGGCTGGCTTTTATCCATGAACCATAGCGTATCTTGGCACTATGTGGATACCGATGTTGTGTACAGGTATGTGTGTGTGGGCACACATGGGTATTTAAAACCATGATGCAGCCAAATGAAGATAGACACTTAGAAATATAAACCAAGCAAAAGCCAAAGTAGAAATCTGTTTACTTGACTGATGTCTCTTGTGTTATGTGACTTAAAAAGCATATTAAAGTCATTTGGGCTTCATGAACATGGCCTGCTACAATTTCTAATGATTTAGGAGGGACCAAAATTTCAGAGTCAGCCCTGAGACAGTATGATAGCTGAGGATATTCCACATCTTTCTCCTCATGTAATTTTTATAAGAATGATAGTTATTCAAGTCAGATGTTATTATTTTTTTATCAAGGGCCATTAAATTTTTTTTTCCTTGACTTACAAACTCAATTAGTCCTGCATTTTAAAAAAAGAGCCAGGGAATTCCAGATTTTGGAGGCTTTAGTACCTTATTCACATGAGGAGGTTTTGCAGGAAGTAGCACACCCTTTTTCTCTGCTTATTCATTTGTCCACTAATGCAATTATTCAACAGGTGTTAACTGAGTACATTGATGAGCCAGGTTTTCTGCTGGGTGCTGGGGTTGGTGTTGAACAAATCAGACAGAAATCTTACAGATTGCACTCTTCCTTGTGGCAGTAGGCAGAATAATGGCCTTCACCTCCTAATGCCCCCAACCTGTGAAGGCTTCCTTGTATGACAAAAAGGACTCTGCAGATGTCATTAAGTTAAAGCTCAGGAGATGGGGAGATCATCCTGGGTTATCTAGGTGGGCCTGATATAATCATAAGGGTCCTTATAAGGAAAAGAGGGAGGCAGGAGAGTCAGAGAAGGAGATGTGATGAGGGAAGCAGGGTTTGGAGTGAAGAAATGGGGGGCATTAGCCAAGGAATGTGTGCAGCTCTAAAAGCTGGAAAAGGCAGGAATGGTTTTTTTCCCCAGAGCCTCCAGAAGGAACACAACTTTGCTGACACCTTGATTTTTAGCCCTATAAGACCCATTTTGGATTTCTGACCTCCACATCTAAAAGATAATAGAGTTGTGTTGTTTCAAGCCACAAGTTTGTGGTAAATTGTTATAGCAGCAATAGGAAACTGTTTTGGTTTGCCAGGGCTGTTATAACAAATACAATGGACTGGTAGGCTTAAATGACAAGAATTTATTGTCTTGCAGTTTGGGAAGCTAGAAATCCAAAACCAAGGCATTGGTAGGCTCATACATTCTCAGAAGAAGTCGGTAGAACTCTGGGGGTTGCTTGTTGGCAATCCAAACTCAGTTTATGCCTCTGTCACATGGCCACCTGTTGCTTTCTGTCTCCTACTCACTCCTACTACTCTGTTTAAATTTCCTTTGCTTATAAGGACTCCAGTAATATTGGATTAAGGCCTGCCCTGGTTCTGTTTAGCCTTACCGTAATAGGATCTGTGAAAATCCTATATACAAATGAGTTCACATTCCCAGGACTGGGGCTTAGGACTTAAACATGTCTTTGTGGGGAACATGACTCAATCCATAACAGAAACTAATAAGCTTGGTTTTTGCTTAGTCAATTTCAGGTTAAGGACTTTCTTCATTGTGAATTTTGCTTTGTTGGCTCAGGAAATAGGAAATTGTGAAGTTTTTCCAGATGACAAAATTGAGTTTGCTTCAGAAGTTGTGCCCATCCCATGCTACCAGGCCTGTGCCTGTACTTTCAATGGATTCTAGGATGTATTTAACTCATATGTATTTTCCCACCTTCCCACTCTCCCCCAGCACCCTGCTGGGTACACTAAATGTCTAACATACAATCTAGGAGACATCCTATACTTGGCTCAGGCCCTTTCTGCAAATAGGGCAACTTTCACAAGAGGTAGTCATTCTGTTACTTAGAATTTACATATGCTTAACCACTTTGTCTATGGTAAAAATGGGCTGCTACCAAGTGTTGTTACTGTATTCACATGGGCCTTGTACTATAAGACTTTTTTTTCTGAGACCCAGATTAGAGGCACAGATGTTCCATGCAGGATTCTTTTTTCATTAAAGAGAAAATCTATGACAATTCTAAATTCTCAAATTTACTTACTCTTGCACTTGTTTGAAATAATAATTCTTGTCCTTCTGACTGGAAAATTCCCACTTGAGAGTAGAGAATGATATTTTACAAGCTTTCAGACTTCTGTGTTCTCCCTTTCCAGTCTGCAGGGCAGAGAGAGGTCAGGGCTGGATGGGTAAAGGAGTAAATAGCTACCATTCTTTAGAAGAAAAAACTTGGGGGTGAGAATGGCATCTCCATCTTCTCTGCCTTCTTGATCGAAGACCAGAGAACTGATTCTTCCATTTATCAGATTTCTGGAGATCTTCCTATTAGTGAATCTTTTTTATTCTTCTTCAGATTCTGAGGTGCTAGCTAAACATGCCTGCTTTGTATTAGAAGTGAAAGCTAAGGAATAGAAAGTTGAACTTCAAAATGACTTTCAAGGCCCTTCATGACCTGGTTGGCCCCTTTTCCTACTTGGCCATCCTTAGCTTCTATTATTCTGCCCCTTCATCTTCTAAACATCTAGATTATTTCAGTTCTTCAAATACTCTGAGTCTCTCTCTTTTTTTAGGAGGTACCAGGGATTGAACCCTGGACCTCATACATGCAAAACAGGCACCCAACCACTGAGCTACACCCTCTCTGCTCTGAGTCTCTCCTGCAACTTAGTCTATACCTGACTATTTTCTCAGCTTGCAGCATGCTTTCTTCTCTGCTCCTACCTTTCCTTGCTGACTCCCATACAACCTTGAGCTTAGAGGTCACTTCCTTGGGTTGACTTTCCTGACACTCTGAACTGTAACCCCAGCTCCCCCAGCACAACTCTTCTGCACCATATTATTGATGCCTATTTCCTTGTCTTCCCCACCGGACTAAAAGCTCCGGGAGAGTACGTTGCAGGAGGACTTTGCCTATGTCTGTTTTGTTCACTGTTTTCCTACCATGCCTGGCACTTTCTTCTAACAGACTGGCACACTGCCTGCAGGCCAAATTTACCTCAGTCAGCCTTTTACGTGCCATCATTTGTTTTAATTGCACAGTTGTAAATGACCAAGCAAATGGTGGACGGGTACCTGTAATCAAACAGTCCGGAGATTTTAAGCACTTTCACTCATTCCTGGAGCAGTCATTGAGCCTTGGAAATAGGCAATTTAAATTCTGGACAACGAGTTTTCAAGCCGCTTCAATGGTCACATTTTGAGAACAGCGGAAAAAACCCGACCCTTTGATAATTAGACTGAATCAGTTTTCATAATTCTACTTTCTGCACTAGAATGGTTGGCAAACTTCATTATCGGCAGCCTGATGAGAACGCTTTTAGCTTCTAATATAGATCTTGTGAGTAATTTAAATTTGCAACTAAACTAAGGCTACTCTGCACAGCAGTGTTTCTTAGGCAAGATGATCTTACAGTTTCATCATTATAAATAATTTCAATGTAGGCGCAGGAAAAAGCATACAATTAGTATCTTGTCTATGTCCGTTTGATCCAGAGAAAGGACAGCCAACTGCCACAGTCGAAAGCACCACCGTAGATCTCTGTAACCCAGCAAGCCCGCATTTTGCTGAACTGGTAAAGTGATAGCTTTTTTTTTTTTGCTCTGCATATCTGGAACATTGTCTGAATCCAAAAGACTCTTGCTAATTAAGGGGAACACATCTTTAAAAATATTCCGGAAAAGACATGTTACCTATTATCTGATAAGGGCTCAAAGCACCCTGAGCTTCCCCTTTGTAACACTCATAAATTACTCCTTCAACGCCTCTCTCATTTTTTTTTTTATTTAATTTTTAGAGCAGTTGTAGGTTTACAGAAAAACACACAGAAAATAGAGTTCCCATGTACCACTGGGTCACACACACAGTTTTCCCTATTACTAACATTCTGTCTTAGTGTGTTCCATTTTGTTAAAATTGGTGAACCGATATTATTATATTATTAACTAAAGTCCATAGTTTAACATTAGGGTTCATTCTTTGTGTTGGATAGTACTATAGGTTTAATTTCTTTTTTTAAATTGTGGTAACATACAAACAACATCTAATTTCACATTTTAACCATTTTCAAGTATACAATGCAGTGGTGTTCACTGCATTGACAGTGTTACGCTATCACCACCACCATCCATTACCAAAACTTTTCCATCACCCCTGACAGAAACGCTATATGAGTTAAGCATTAATTCCCCATTCCTCACCCCTACTCCTGTCCCTGGTAATTGGTATTCTAAATTTTGACTCTATGAATTTGCATATTCTAATTATTTCATATCAGTGAAATCACACTATATCCTTTTTTGGTCTGGTTTATTTCACTCAACACGTAGTCCTCAAGGTTCACCCCTGTTGTAGCATGTACCAGAACTTCATACCTTTTAATGAATGAATAATATTCCATTGCATGTATATAGTACATTTTGTATACCCATTCATCTGTTGATGGACACTTGAGTTGCTTCCAACTTTCAGTAATTGTGAATAATGCTGCTATGAAGATTGGTGTGCTAATAACTGTTCAAGTATCTGCTTTTAATTCTTTTAGGTATATACCTAGAAGTGGGATTGCCAGGTATAACTTTCATTAACTTTCTGAAGAATGGCCAAACTGTTTTCCACAGTGGCTGCATTATTTTACATTCCTACCTATATTGCTGGGGGGTTCCTATATTTCCTCATCTTCTCCAACATTTGTTATTTTCTGTGTTGTTTTTTTTTTTAATTTATTTTTATTTCTTTCTTCCTCCCCCTACCCTCGTTGTCTACTCTCTGTGTGTTCTTCTGTGTCTACTTGTCTTCTCTTTAGGTGGCACTGGGAACTGATCCTGGGACCTTCTGGAGTGGGAGAGAGGCGCTCAATCTCCCTGATCTACTGTGTCTCTTATTGTCTCTCCTCTGTGTCTCTTTTTGTTGAGTCATCTTGCTGCGCCAGCTCTCCACGTGGGCCAGCACTCCACTCAGACCAGCTTGTTGCACGGGCCAGCCTGCCTTTCACCAGGAGGCCCCGGGAATTGACCCCTGGACCTCCTATATGGTAGATGGGAGCCCAATCGCCTGAGCCACATCTGTTTCCCTCATTGTGGTTTTGATTTTGCATTTTCCTACTAGCTAATGATGTTGGGCATTTTTTTTTTCTATCTGGTTGCGTCATTGTCTTTTTGGTGGGTCACTTCGCCATGCTGGGGCCTGCGTGGCCTGTTCCCTGCGCAGGCCTGGGACGTCTTATTTCTTTTTTTTACCAGGAGGTCCTGGGGATTGACATGGGTCCTCCATATGGTAAACGAGCTCAATTGCTTGAGCCACAGCTGCTTCCCTTGAGCATTTTTTATGTGCTTACTGGCTGTTTGTGTATCTTCTTTGGAGAAATGTCTACTCAAGTCCTTTGCTCGTTTTAAAATTGGGTTGTTTGTCTTTTTGTTGTTGAATTGTAGGATTTTTTCGCATATTCTGGATGGTAAACCCTTATCGGATATGTGGTTTCCAAATCTTTTCTCTTTCTTTCCTAATTTCCTCCCTCCCTTCCTCCTTTCTTCCTTATACTTGCTTCTAAAGTTTATTGACAACTGTTTGGTCCCAAACACACAAAATGGCATTCAAATCATAAAAAAGTGTTCAAACAAAGTAGACAGTTAAGAAAAACATCTCTTCTCCCAGGCCCAATCCAAAACAAACAGTGCAAGATGAGAAAGGGGGTTTTGGTGACAACGTTTGTCTCTTTTTAAAACAGACAACTCTAATCAGGTACATCTTTTCACCCAGAAATAAAGAATTTCATTGCCTTAATTCTCATATATCATTTTGTCACATCATTTAATTAAGCCTCTGGATAAAAAACTAGATAGCAATTGCACTGGCTATTGTAAAATATATCATGAACGCAACGTGCTTCTGCTGTATTCCCATAGTTTCAAACAGCACTTGTTAGAGTCACACACACTTCCCAGACTAACTGGTGACTCCAGAGAATGGTACGACCACTACAATCATGTTACAGTGCAGAAGTGCAGTTTCTTCCTTCTCTGTGAGCTTTGCTTTCTTGATAGTGTCCTCTGATGCACAAAAATTCTTAAAATTTTGATAAATCCAATTTATCTATTTTTTTTCTTTTGTTGCTCATGCTTTTGTTATAAAGTCTAAGAATCCATTGCCTCGCACAAGGTTCTGATCATGTTTCCCTATGTTTTCTTCTAGGAGTTTTATAGTTTTACTTTTCTTCAATATCTCTTTAATCCATAGCAGACCGTAAGCTCCATCAAGGCAATGATCAATTCTGTCTTGTTTGCCGCCAAATCCCCAGGACACAAAGTAGGCCCTTCATAAATATTTGTTGACCAGCAAGATGAATGACGTGGATGAATGGAATTCCATAGTCATATACTGGTATAAAGCACTTTTATCTTTGACAGCCCAGTCTAACTCTGTTCTTAGTTAGAACTCTAAAGCTTTTTGAGAAAATTGCTTTGCAACCTGTTTGTTACTCTGGCTACAGAGTAAACCACCCCAAAACTTAGTGGTTTAAAACTCATCAACATTTATTTTGCTCACGAATCTGCAGTATGAAGAAGGCTTGGTGGAGAAAGTTCATTTCTGATCTACTTGATATTGGCTGGGTGGCTAGGAGACTATAGAGTGGAATAATCTGAAAAACTGCTCCTGGTATAATCTAGGCATCTCAAACAGCTGAGGCCGGATCAACCAGGGTTCCTCAGACATCTTCCTTGACCTCTATGTGGTCTCTCTATGTGTCTTTCCAGCATGGTGGTTTCAGGATATATCTGACTTCTTTCCTGGAGCTCAGGCTCCAGGGGGCATATATAGTAAGGAGAGAGAAAAAACCAGGCAGAAGTTGTATTGCTTTTTATGACCTAGCCTAGGAAGTCTTATGCCTCACTTCCATTACATTCTATTTCTTTGAAGAAGTCATGAAAGCTTCTTCAAAGATAGAGGAATTAGAATCTACATTTTGTGGGTAAATTGTGAAAGAACTTGCAAACATGTTTTAAAACCACCACATACCCAGTCACCAATCTGGAACTTTTGTAAGAGCCTTTGGTCAAAATCAATACATTTGAGTCCTGAACACTTCAGAGCTCCTGCAGAGAAGTAAACCTGGAATATCATTGTCACTTCTTCTGACACCAGGACAAAGATAAGGAGTTTGAATGAGGACCCTTATTACTCTAATGTAAGGCAAAGCATTACAGCTCCTCCAAGGGGCAGAATTTTGTACCCATTCTTTGAGTGGGTGCAAGTGAGAATCTTCTAATGGTCAGAGTGCTCACCAATGTCAATGTAGACATTAGTAGAGACAAGCTTTCTATACCCCCATTGCTTTCACGGTTAGTTCCTCCCACACCTCCTTTTTGGCTCTTTTCTCTACCCCAGTGCCTATTACTCTGTTCATCTGATTATGTTTATTAAGGTGGGAAGAGACTACTTTACCCACCCTCCTCTCCATGTAAATCACTAATGGTAAAATTTCAGGCACCAGGGAAATTCCCTGTGGTGTTGTATTTGGAAGAGCAGCCTTTATATCTTTATGTCTTTATATTATATTGCTTAGTCATTCCCTTTGTGTAAGGTCAATCTTAATATGACAGCTGCAAGTTAATTTTACTTTAAGCTCTGTAAGAGCAGGGATTTTGTTTTGTTCTTTGTTGATTCTCCAGAACCTGAAACAATGCTTGATGCAGATTAGAAGCTCAATAAATATTTGTTAATTGAGTAAATTATTAAATGCTGAAAGGTAATACTTCTACAGTTTTCCCTGAGTGCCATATCGCCTAGGAATAGGCTTAATGGGTGCTCCTTCTACATGTCTGCCTTCATTTTGACAGGGGTGAAAAATGAAGCACTGGGTTCCATGGGTTTGCTTGGACTAATAAATAGCTCCATTTTCCTAGTGGCCTTTGATAAACCTGTCCCTGTAGGTGGGAAAGATAACAGCCTCCAGCTGCCCCTGGAAATTGTCAGGGGATGATGTCAAGGGACACCATAGGACCTTTCCTGGTCTTCTTGGGGAAGGCCAGCCTCACCAGCTAATTCATTCACCACATGATCATTTTAAGGAATTGGCCCACTATCTTCTGTTTGTGTCACTAAAAAGTGATCTGGCTCTGAACAGAAGTTTTGATCTATGTGATATAGAACATTAAGCTCTAAAGAATGAATCATGCTCCAAGATGAAAGTAGCATGTTTAAATAAGAAGGTTCCCCAAGTAGAATGAGGCAACGATGCACATTACTTCTCTGCTTCTGTTTCTACAGCAGTGAAATGGGGGCTGTCAACACCTACGTACTCCATCTCATTAGGGGTACTTTGAGGAGCCAGCTGGTTAAGGTTTGGAAGAAAAAGAGCCAGCAGATGCCTCCCTAGCACACAAACACTCTTCTTAGGAAACTGCTGTCTTTACATATAGTCGTGGCCCCAGCTGCCATGTTTGTACTATTAAACCCTGTCACTCTTTACATAGCCAATTAAACTAGGAGCTGCACATTGACCAAGTTGGACCAATCAGAATCTTTTTCCCAAGAATTTGGAAGAGGAACAAACATGAATTTGAGAACTGTGGGTGGCCACTTGCCAGCATGTGTATGGAAAAATGGAAAACTACAATTTGTAGAGAGAGGGGAATGAAACAGAGAGATGAGAAACACGTTATCCCAGAGTAAGGGGCGTGCAGTCAGCTGTCTTGGTTCCTAGTTCTCATTCTTCCTGAGACCTTTAAAGAGATAGCCATGGACTGTGTATTTTTTTTAGGTACTGGGGGCCAGGCATTGAACCCCAGACTTCGTATGTGGGAAGCTGGTGCTCAACCACTGAGCCACATCAGCTTCCCTGAGTTGGTTTTTTCATTTGTTTTGCTTGTTTGTTTTTGTTTTTTCAGGGGGCAACGGGAACTGAATCTGGGACCTCCCATGTGGGAGACGGACACATCCGCTCCCTGTGTATGCTTTAAAAAAAAACTAGTTAAAGCTAGGTTTTTTTTTTTAATTCTTTTCTTTTTAATTCTTTTCTTTTTAAAATTATTATTATTTTTTTCATTTTCTTCCTTTTTTTTTTTTTTAAAGCTAGTTTTGATGTGTGTTTGCTTCTTGCATCTAATAATGGCTGTGACTAAAACAAGGGCAAAGGCCTTGGGGAGTGCAACGTTTATAGGGCAAGAAAATAAAAAGGCAAAGCAGGAAGCAGGGAAACTCTTAAAGGAGATTGAGAGGAAACAGATGAAAGAAGATGTGGTGGTTTTGTAGCCAAGTTTGGTACTATGTCAACTTGGCTAAGCTGGAATTGCTTCCCAGAATCTCCTTCCCTATATAATGCCAAGCAAGGCTTGGCCAAAATGGAAATTGTATGAGAGCTGCAAGGTAGAAGTAAAGTCACAGCCTTCACCTCTGAAAATCATCTTCTTGGAGGAGGTGAAAACCAGATGCAGAAAAGCCAGCCAATTCTAGTTTTCTCTCCATATACTCTTTCTCACTCTTCTTCCCAACTGCTTTCCCTGCTGATCAACAACAGTCCTAGGCCCCCACCAGATGCTGGGCTGCAAACTCACTGAGGCCCTAGCTCTGAAGGGGCAACAGCCTTCCGCATATCATCTTATCTTAGCAGCTGGATGGGCCTAGATCCCAGATTTCCCAATAAGCTCCAGCTTGTCCCCCCAGTGCCAGGCTTCAGGAGGGCTGGTAGTGACTTTCACTGATCCTCAAGTGCCCCTTTTCAGACATTCACTTGTCCAACTCCTCCCACAATTGTGAGAAGTATCATTTCTATAATAAATTTCTTATTTTGTTATACTCATAGTGGTTCTTTTACCTGATTGAATTCTGATAGAGAAGAAAACAGCATCAAATCATTTCTATTAAAATTTTCTTCTATATTGCTTAATACAGTTTGAGCAATCTGAAACCTCGACTAAGAATGTAGCTATAAACTTGTATATGGGACCCTTTAAATCAAACGTAAATCACCAAGCATTTTGCCTTGACATCTATTAACACATCACCAGAGGAGAGGATGTGGCTCAGGCATTTGGGTGCTCCTACATGGGAGGACCCAGGTTTTGTTTCCAGTGACTCCTAAAGAAGACAAACAAACAACAAGCAGACAACGAGCAGACAGTGAGCAAGACAGTGAGCAAAAACAAAAAATGAGCAGGGAGCGGATGTGGCTTGAGCAGTTGGGCACCTGCCTCCCACATGGGAGGTCCCGGATTTGGTTCCCAGCGCTTCCTAAAAAAGAAGAAACAAACAGACAATGAGCAGATAACAAGCAACAAAACAAAACAAAACAATGAGCAGCCAATGAGCAGCCAATGAGCAAAAAACAACAAGCAAACAGGTGAGGGAGCCATGGAGGAGGGGAATAAAGTAAAATAAAATAAAATAAAGTAAAATAAAATAAAATAAAATAAAATAAAATAAAATAAAATAAAGTTGCTTTAAAAAATGAACAAAAAAACCCCTACCACCCAAAGATGGGTGAAGTACAGGTTAATAATAGGCATTATATGTATTTCTCTTTTGCTAGATGAGAGATTGGCAAACTTTTTCTGAAAAGGGTCAGGTAGTAAACGTTTTAGGCTTTGAGGGTTTCTGCTGCAAAGACTCAACTCTGCCATGGTAGCAAGAAAGCAGCCAGAGATAATATGTGATGGGTGTGACATGGTCCAATAAAACTTTATTTATAAAAACAGGCTATGGGCAAGATTTGGCCCAAGGGTCTTAGTGTGTCAGCCCCTGCTCTAGGCTGTGAGCTCCTCTATGGAGGAGAGTGCCTACATTACCTTCATCCTGCTCTTCTAGGCATCTCCTACTTTTTGAAAGCCCACAGGTATTCTGTAAATGCTGGCCTGAGGGAAGAAACGTGTTGTGTCATGGAAATAATGATTATTTGAAAGAGCAGAGATAGGGAAATTAGCAAGTATGAAAAAAACACGAGAGGACCTGCCTAAAATAACAAGGGCACCACTAGAGAAACATCATAGAAACAAGAGGAGGAAGAAGTGGTGATGGTGGTAGTGGTTGAGATTTAACTACAGTGGTACCTTGGTACTTGTCGTTAATTGGTTCTGGGAGGCGTGACAAATACCAAAAACGATGAGTACCAAACAAATTTTTCCCATAAGGAATCATGTAAATAAATTCAATGTGGTTCCAAACCAAACACAATGCACATTTTTAAGGCAATATGTAAAAAGATAGGGTTGTATCATTACTTTTCATGAGAAATAAACCTAAAAATTAATAAATAGTTAGATTAGGAGCAGGTGAGGCTCAAGCAGTTGGGTGCCTGCCTACCACATAGGAGATCCTGGGTTCGGTTTCCAGTGCCTCCTAAAGAAGATGAGCAAGACAGTGAGCTGATGTGATGGGCTGGCGTGGTGAGCTGATTCAATGAGATGACACAGTGAGGAGACACAATGAGAGACAAAACAAGCAGGGAGCAGATGTGGCTCAAGTGATTGGGCACCTCCCTCCCACCTGGGAGGTCCCGGGTTTGGTTCCCGGTGCCTTCTGAAAGAAGACGAGACAGAGAAAGCACACGGTGGACAGACACAGAGAGCAGATAGCGAGTGCAAACAACGACGGGGGTGGGGGGGTGGGAATAAATAAATAAATCTTAAAATAAATACTTAGATTAAATAAAATAAAAACTTTGCTTTACCTGTACTGAGAAGGGTTTATGGCTTAATGGGATGGTGGGGAGGAGAGTGGTGAGGAGGAGAGGTTACATGGAGTGTTGCTTGAACGGAGAGTCCCCCTCCAACAGGACATCAGACACTTTAGGTGTTCTTTCTCTTTTCTGCCTTTTTCCAACTTGCACCACAGGCTCTGACACACTCTTTGTCACCTCCACTAACTTCAACACTCATCACTGAGTTCTAGTTTTTTTTCAAAAGATTGGCATGCAACACTTTCGCTTTTTCACATATCATGGCTTCTGATACACTGTCACCGGCTAACTGCTTCTTGTTTACTCAAATTAATAACAGCTTTTCAACTTCCTTGAGTATTTGGGAATCCTGCTTTGTTACTGCTTTAACTCCTTTTGCAACAACAGCCTTTTTTAAGTGCTTCTTTATTTTTAATGATGGTGGAGACCGTTGTTCTAGGCATACCGTATTCCCCAGCAAGATCAGTAATGTGAATACTGCTCTCACATTTACCCATTATTTCTTTTTTTTGCTCAATGGTGGTGAGAAGTAATTTTCTTTTCTGCTCAGCACTATCACTGCTCATTTTCTTAGGACCCATGAGAAAAAAAAAAAGCAAAAATACACAAAATGTACCACAGAAGCTAAGAAAAAACCACAATGGGATGTGCACAGGGCAAGAGCTACTGTGTGACTAATGTGTGACCCTTTGTTTAGGCTGGAAAGGGTAGCGAGTCATGAGGCAACTGACACCAACAAGTTCTAGCTTGTGAATCGAGTACCAAAGAAAGGACAAAATTTTCATGTCAAAATGCATCGAGTACCAAATTCGACAAGTTTCAAAACAGCCGAGTACCAAGGTATGACTGTATCTAAGAATCTGAGAAATTGAGATTTAAGTAAAATAGGTGCTTGTGACCTTCTCCCCCCAGTGTGGTGGTGGGAACTATGTGTTACAGAAGGTATGATTTGCTTCATGAAGTGGGGTGTAGGCAATGCCATGTTTTTACATTGACAAGGTGGGCAATACCAGTCATTTGTGTGAGTGTCTATGTGGGTATGGTGGGCAACCTGGGGAAACTGCTTCTCCTTTTCGAGACTGGTTTGAGATCCCATGGCTCTGCAGTCCAGGGAAAGGGTGAAGGTTCTGGAACTCAATTCAAGGTTGTCAGCACGGTGCCAAACCCTACGGAGGGAACTGTTGTCCCCAAGGCCACAGCACTTGGGACTCAGGCCTCCCCACTCCTACTGTGGCCTCAGAGGCCCTGGGTGTGAGGAAGAACCAACTCCCTCCCACCCCCAACCCCAGGCCTGAGGGGCCTTACCTCAGATTACCTCAAAGCACCCAAAACTCCAAGTATCCTCTGCTCTCCACTCTGAAACAACCTGGCCTCAGTCGTGGACTTGTGCCAGAGGTTGCAAAGTAGTTGCCCCTAGAATGTTTGGCTCAAATCCTCACAGGGAAGCCACAGGCCGCTGAGCATTTAGAGCCTCAAGCAAAGAGAGCTCCTCTCAGGTGAAGGCCTGGCCTTGGGGCAAGGACTTCAGAACCACCAAGTCTGGGGGTTTTAAACACAACTGCCAACCCCCTCGGGCAGCTTTCTTTTCTGGCCTTGCAACAAAGGCCCTCCAGAGAGGCATAAATACCACTCATTCCTTCTAGACAAGAAGAAATTGACACAGAGAAATATCTCAGTAAATCATCTTGCTACAGCAAATTCTCAATAAATCATCATTCCACATATGGGAAATACCTTTGCTGTTAAAAGCAACTCATGAGAATCAAATGAAATTGTGCATGGGAAATTTTATTTCCTCTCCACGGGGTGTAGATGTAAAAAACACTCACATTTCCTTGATGGAGGTGATGTTCTTAATCGGTCTCAGATGGAAGGAGTTACAGAGGAGAAGTCCCTGCTGAGATTATACCATAGGTGTATGATTCGTTGAACTTTCCCCTTAAAACAAAGGAAAGACTAGAAAAGTTGAGATACGTGTTTGGGCCAGACCCTGCTACGATCTGCACGCTCTCCAAATATGGGGCCCAGAATATAGGTGGAAGAGGAGGTTTTCCTTCTAGCTCTTTTCTTTATTAACTGTGTGAACTTTGTGCAAGACTCACCCTTCTTAAACCTCAGGGTCCTTGTCCCTCAAATGGAGGTGATAACAGCATTGTGGGGCAGTGGGTAAGAGCGTGATGAGGAGCTGGGCTGCCCACATCCCAGGGCTGGTTCCACCATCTATTAGCTCCGTGAGCTTAGGCAATTCTTTCCCTCTGTGTGCCTCAATTTCCCCATATGTAAAATGGAGCTAACAATGGTACATAGCTTTTAGGGTTGCTATGATTTATTACATTAATAGAGTTAAAGTACTTTGTTCCTGGTGCCTAGTAGAGCTCAGTAGATGTTAATCCTTTTTGTTGTTATTGGAAACAGAAATGAAATTGGTGGAGCCAATGTCAAAAAGCCTTCTTGGGCCTCTGTTAGATACGCAGCATTATGATGGATGCAAAGGACATGAAAGGTACAGGACTCTCCTACGTGGCACGAGTTCTTTGCCTGGAAAGGTCCCTTGGGCAAATATCTATCCCTCACTTATAGGCTGATACTCACAATCCAACCGTTAAAGAATAATTTCCTTAGCCTGAGACAGTACGTTTTGGTCATCTCTTGCTACATAAAACCGCCTCCAAACTTAGTGACATAAAGTAACAGCAACCGCTTGTTATTTTTCACAATTCTGCTTTACAGGGTGTTGGCTGGGACTGCAGTTCTCTTGGAGGCTGCTGGGGATTGAATCACATCCCCCCGCAAAAATATGTTCAGGTCCCAACCCCTGGTCCTGGGGATACGGACCCATTTGTAAACAGGACCTTTAAAGATGTTATTAGTTAAGGTGTGTCCAAACTGAATGAGAGTGGGCTTTAATCCAATACGGCTGAAGTCCTGGTAAGCAAAGGAAATTGGACATGGGAGGAGAAGTCATGGAAGCAGCCAGGAGCCAGAAATCAATGGAACCTAGAAGAGAAAGGAGAAGATGCCACCATGTGCCTTGATATGAGGTGGAGAAGCCGAGGAACCCTCAAGATTGCCAGTTAGCCAGAAGATACCTACCCTAGTACCTTCTAGCCTTTGAAACCATGGACCAATGAATTTCTGTTGTTAAGTCAAAATCCGTTGTTTGGTATTTATTTTAGCAGTTGGGAAATTGAACCAGGGCTCAGTGGGGTGAGACTTCCAAGAAGTCTCACTTACATGGCAAAGGGCCCGTGCAGGCTATTGGCTGGGAGCTCAGCTGGGAGTGTCAGGCAGGGCACCTTGGTTCTCCTCCACGTATCCTCTCCATGTAGCATTGGCTGCTCACAGCATGGTGTCTGGTTTTTGAAAGTCAGGAAGTAGAAACTGCTAGTCCAGAACATCACTTCTATTGCATTCTATTGTCCAAACCAATCACAGGGCCAGCAGAGATTTAAAGAGAGGAGAAAAACTCCATATTTTAATGTGAGAAGTTGAGTACAGGGACAGGGAGAGGCTGTCTGGAGACTAGTCATCTGTATTAGTTATATATTACTGCATAACAAATCACCCCAAAATGTAGCAGCTTAAAACAATGAACATTTACCATCTTTTAAGTTTCTCAGGGTCAGAAATTCAGGAATGACTTGGCTGACTGGTTCTCACTTCAGAGTCTCTTATGGCATTGCAGTCGAGCTGTAGCCTGCTGCTGCAGTTCCTGAAAGAGCTGGAGTTTCCTTTCCCAAGCTTGCTCAGATGGCTATTCTTAGGAAGCTTCAGTTCCTTGCCACATGTGTCTTTCCAGAGGGCTGCTCATGACACTGCCTCCCTCAGAGGGAGTGATAAAAGAGAAAGATACAGACAGAAGCCTTAATCTTTCTAAACCTAATCTTGGAAGTGATATACAATCATTTCTGCTGTATTCTATTGGTCATGCCATCCAGCCCTGGTACAATGTGGGAGGGACTGCAAAAGGGTGTGACTGGGTATCATTGGGACCATTTTAGATGCTGCCTACCATACTACCACATAGTGCTGTCATGCAAGAGAAGCTACTCAGGAGCCTGTTAAATATGCAGCTATCTTGGCTAAGATTCTAAAGTGGACCACACTTTGGGAAACTCGGACATCATACCAACACTTTAATCTTATTGGTCGTCTGATGTCCAAAGGCAGCTAATTGTCTGCTGTGAGCACACATTTACATTTCAGTATGAGTAGATGTCAGTTTCTCCCGTCTCTCCATAGGTATTGGTACCTCCTAAACACAAAGACCACAGACCCCTGAGTTGTTTGGAGCAAATGCCACTGATAGGTATAGAAATCTGATCTGGGCTTTTCAATGAAATCTTTGCCTATTTTTGATTTTTCCTAAGCTGCATATCCCTGCCAAACATCAGCCTACATGTTCTCAAAGGTAAGAGTTGATACCAGTGGCTACTTACAAGCAGATACACATCATATGCATATGTCCATTCTATAACATCACTAACACTGGATTTTATAAGCATCCCCAGGAAGACACTAAGTTCTGGCAAGACTCCTATAACCATGGGGAAAACCTCCAAAATATATTTGGATTTTCACAATGATTCTCCCTTCTTTTGGAATTTTAGAGGCTGCCTACCATACTACCACACACTGCTGCCATGCAAGAGAAGCTGCTCAGGAGCCTGTTAAATATGCAGATATCCTGTGGAAGTCAAAGATACACTCAGTGGTCATCTCCCAGTTCTCACCTATCCCCCTTCTTTTCGCCTTTTGCTTGTTTGTGTGCAGGTGGTCAGTATGTTTCTATTTTGCAAGAGACCTCAGGCAGCTGGGGAATATGTTAAATATTAACCAATCTCAGCTGCTTGCTGGGCACAAAGTTGCTCATTGCCAACGCCCCCCGCCCCCACCGGAGTATATAAAAGCTCAGCAGTCAGGGCATGCTTTCCTCATCTCTGATGTAAAGAGAAGTGCGTGCAGCTACCATCTGCTGATGCTGACCTGAGCAGTTAGCTTCCCTGGAGAACTGGTAAAGGTGGGATCTTTTCCCCTGCTTTTTCGGACCCTTTGTGCTGTGCAAACAATAAAGTGGTCATTTGTCGGGAGACTCTTGTCCCTGAGCCTGTGTTCCCACCATACACCATAGAGCAACTTGTTCCATTCCACAGTGTTTATCCTAATCGTGTTTGAACCCCTTGTCCCTGTCCATCTGAACACAGCAAACTTGGTCACTGTGTACACCTGGTTCAAATCGGACAGTCAGATTCCCTGCCCTGGAATCTGGAATTGGGACCAAAAGAGAGACAAAAGGGATTCTTTTTGCATGGCTGGATTCCCGCCCTGTGGTGTAACTTAGTCCCTCCCACCACCACCCTGCTGTGTAGGCTGATAACAGAAAAAGCCCATCTGCAGTAATTAAAGAGTAAAGCAGATGTTAGGGAGAATTGATGATGGAGTATGTGGAGAGATTGATCTTTGGATTCCAGATGGCTTTCCATTTCTCACATCAGTCTTTCCCTGAGGCTTGGCTTGTGTTCCATGAGATTCCCATGTATGCTTATAATATTTTCCCCTTTTGACTTAAGCTAGCTCCCATAGGTTTCTCTTATTTGACTACTAATGCAACCATTATGTATCAGTCACCGTGGTTATACCCTTAACAAGGTGAGTTCAGACACGGAGAGAGAAGATTCTTGCCTAAAACCACCTATAGAACAGTAGATGCATGCGCACAGGGTGGGGGGGGAGCACTCAGGAGGACTGCTTGCCCTACCTGGGAGCACTGACAAAGACTTCACAGAGCAAGTGATACTTGAACTGGGCTTTGAAGGAGGGTGGGAGTTTACCAGGAATGACAATAATATAAGTCTGGTGTGGCTAGGCTCAGGGAGTCCAACCATAGAAACTGGAGATGCAATTTGTTGTCTGAAAAACCAAGGGTTTCTCATGCCATGCTAAATATAACAAGGGGTATAGTCAAAAGAGAAATGAAGATAATCTAAAAGCATAATTTGGAAACAGTTGGGCTGGAATATCTCCTCACTATGGATTCATTTGCTATGCACTGTAATATAGCTGATCCTTGTCAATGCATTTGGAATTCAAAAGACTCTCACATA
>JAQZBX010022709.1:0-31344 GCA_029593785.1 Cabassous unicinctus | reverse complement strand
GGCTCTATCCACTGAGCCACACCCGCTTCCCGTACTATGGGGTCTTGCTAACCAAGACTAATAATTAATTCTAGCCCCTAATATCACAACTGACTTGCAAATATCCTGGAAAAATGGGGAATTAGCAAGAGCAAATAATAATCAAGTGCTCTCTGGGACTAGGGTGTGCAAGGGAAATGTTGATACTCATTTCTAAGAAATGCTCAATTAGAGGTCATCAATACTTCCACACATAATGAATCTTAAATGTACAAAAAGCCCACTAAATTTAGATATGTATTTGTGGGCGGTTTCATTTGCTTTCTGATGATAGATTTTCAGCATTTCAAATAAGCCTTCTAATTTTGTTCTTTTCCTTCACAACTGCACACAGCTGGACTATTCAAGCCCAAATAGCACCGCAGTTTTAAAAATGAGCTGCTTTCCACCTTTTTCTTAACTGCTCTAAATTGATGAGATCTCAATTTTCCTCCTTTCCACTTATTTTTGTAAAACAGGGGCAAATGCAACGAAAAGGCAAAAGTAACATTGGCTACTGTTGTAGCCAAAGTCAGAGATGCTGCTGGAACAATACTGATGGCTGGAAGGTAACTTCAAACACACTGCAACAGTTTGAAACATTTAATAGCCAAGGCAAAAGTACATGAAAAGTAGTATGTGATATGACTGGATATTGCAGAAAAGTGAAGGAGGCTCAAGAGTCAATGTACGCAAGTCATGTACCATCTGAACCAGGTGCCACTGGAAAGGACAAACGTAATTTGCAATTCTTCTTTAAATTCACTTTCCAGAGCCAGTAGTAATCCTAGTTCCTAAAATGATCCAAAGGCTTTTAATCATGAGGGCAAATGAGATTTTGTATATGAAAAGTGCTTGCCAAACAGTAAAGTAACCGTATCAGATTTTGCTATTCCCAAATGAGAGGAAATATACTTTCTCAAAGAAAATTATCTTTTTGTGTAACCTTGGCTCATTTACCCCAATCTCTAATCTATTCCATTGTTAAAGATCCTTTCTAGGAAATGCAATGTGTGTTTACTTGAATACGGGGTCTGGATCTTCACTATTCTTTTGCATGCTTGTGCACCCATCTTGCTATGGGAGGAGGGCAACCCAAACAACCCTCAGGCATCAAAGAGGGCAAATGGGCAGATCAAGGGAAAATAACAAAAATGGAGGTGGAAGAGACAACCGTATAGCTAAACCAACAAGAAAAAGGAGCCAAGAGAAAGTAACAACAAAATGTATTTAAAAACAGACTTCTTCAGTTGGCATTTTGAATGAAACAACTAACAATTAACTTCAACCCTCTCTATTGTGTTTCTTTTGCTCCTGGAGTCCTCTTGAGGCTTTAATTCTTGAAACTCGAGCAGCACCAGACATTAAAACCCCAAAGGGAGAGGTATTATTAAGCCTTTTGCTGGTCATTCTTTTCTGAATGCAAATGGAAAATTCTTTAACCCTCTTATTCATTTCATGACGATCATTAGAAAAAAAAAATTATGCCGAACTTGCATATTGAAAATAAAAACAAAACATACACTCAAAAAAAAAACCCTGCAGATAATAAATATCACTGATTCACTTATTTTAAACAAAGTCCAAATTTATTCACTCTTAATATCCTTGCAGTCCGTTGTATACTTTTTGCACTGATTCTTGTTTCAGTAGCTGTTTGATACCTGAAGGAAGAAGGAACAAACAACTCCATTAACAAAAATGTGTCAACTTTCCTAGAGTTTAAAGAGCATGTTTCAAGCGGAGGCTCAAAAAAGACCTGATGACTACCACAGATCAGAATTAAACAAACCAGTAACAACTACTAATCTCCAAGTTCATCCTATGGGGATATCCCCACAGGCAAATGTACACTGAAGATACCTTGTCTCTTTCCTCTCAGTCTCTCAGGCACACATATCACATATAATCTCACATAATCCTATGAATGAGAAATGAAAAGAGGCCTTCAAAATGGAAAGAAAGCTCTTCAGCTGTATTCCATTCCTGTTTCTTTGTCCCCTTTTCAGTTTTTACCTTTTACTGCTCTGCTCTCTTCTCAACCAGTGATCACACACGTCACCCCTAAACTTCTAATCTTCCTAACATACCTCATCTTTTCTTTTACAGCTTAGCTCAGCTAATTTGTTATAAGTGATTCTGTTTCACATCCACCCATCATCCCCTTTGTTCCAAAACCCAGCTTCCACAGCCTTTTGCAATACAGCAACAAAAGGATTTTCAGTATTGCCTTCACAGAGAAAGGTGTGTTGATGCCTATCCTTGAGTTCACAAGTGTTAACTGCTGATGGCATTGGAGGGATCTTTTTTATTGCTTGCCCTCTTCTCATACACACATACAACACTCATGCACACTCACACATATACTCATTATATCCCGCACCTTCTCTTGCTTCCTCTGTTAACTGTTCTTTTGGAAAATCCACATCAAAAGTGATTATCAAAGAGCCCTTGATGTTGTTGTTGTCAAAATTGGGGAGCCCTTCCCCTTTCTTCCATAGCTTGGCTCCTGGCCTGGTGATCTTATCCCGGGAAATGTGTACCTGGAAAACAAAAGAGAATGAACTGGAGCAGGACTGGTACTCCCAAAGTACATCCACAGAGTCTAGTGAGCCCTGATGCACAAAGCTAGTGTTACACGCTCAGCAAAGAAGAAAGGATGGAAGGAAAAGAGAAACATCATTAGGGCAAATGTGAGTCAAAGAAAGAAAAGGTTTTCAGTTAAAATCAAACACACAAACAAAAAGGTAAAGCTTTTTCCAATGGAGACTTAAGAAAGGAAACTGCCAAAGGCTGTGTAATCTGAGTAGCTGAAGGTCTGTGGCACTGTTATTGCCAGGCATAAAGCAGTCGAGAATGAGAGAGAAAGCAGAACAGTGGTTCCAAAAGACGGAAGCAGCTGAAATAATCTCAAAACTGTCCACAATTAAGGCTTTAAAAGGAGAGGAAGCAGGAACATTGTTTTATTTACCTTGTGACCATCCAAGTGAGTAATATCCATCTCAAAGCCAACCAGAGACTCAACTAGTGAGATTGTCACATTTGTATATAAATCATCCCCTCTTCTTTCAAATATTGGATGTCTAAAAACAGAACAAGATAAAAAAACACTGATTTTCATATTCCTTTGGGAAAAGTTCAAATAGATTTTAGAAAAAATGAACACCACTCTTTCAAACAATAAACATTTATGAGACACTCTTTTGTGCATAGTAGTAATTGAGCTTATAAAGCTATATGAGTCTCATTAAACCCTACTAATTAGAAGAGTAGAAGAAAACTTCTGACAGTGGGGTTCAGGAGACATGGACATCAGGTATGAGGAATGGGTCTGTGGGGATGGTTTCCTGAGCTAAACTTGCAAAGTCATGTAGGCCCTAGATATGTGGATAAGGTAGGGACCAGGGAGAGAGTGGGGATACGGCAAGAGGGCATTCTGGCAAAGACAAGGAGTTGAGAAGGTGCCAGGTTTATTCAGGAACAATACAGGTTCCAGTTTTTCTAGGGAGTGATGAGAAAGACAACGTAGATAAGGAAAGTTGAGGGAAAGATCACTGAGATTTTCAAGGGTGTAGTGAGGGAAAAGTCCTAAGCAGTGGGGACCGACATCCCCTTATTAAGGTGGGAACAGTTTCAATGAACCTTTAGATGCAGAGGTATCTGATGTGGTAACAAGAGAGAAATAATAAGTCCTTAAGTCCTGGAGAAAATTATTATCTAAGTAGCACTTCATGCTGAAAAGAAGCCCACAAAGGGAGATCTCTCTTGGTTAGAAGCTGCATATAATGTAACAGAAGGTCCTTTCTATGGAAAGCCTCCCATTCTTGTATGGTACCACATTTCCTCAGTTAAAATTGCAGATCTTCATGACTCCCTATACTTGTTGGCCTCTGTCTTCCAACTCCTCACTTGTCTTATCATGTTGGCTTCAATATCTTTTGGATTTGTAGGTCCTAAATCAATAAATAACTGGAGCTCAATTCTAGGCCTCAACCTAAAATTTTACTACCCAAAATTTACAAAAAATTCAACTTTCAGTATTGTTTACAGTTACAAATACAGGTTTATGGTATTAAAGGCATGAAACAGAAGAATAGGTCTGGAAATGCTTTGGTGGTTACAGCTCTATGCTCTGACTCATCTGAGAAGCAAGGGCAGAATAGAAGGCCTCTAAAAGTAGATTACTTACTTGACAACCTTGATTCGGAACCGTAAGTCACCAGGTTCCCCATCCACATGCGGCTCACCTAGTTAGAACAGATTATGGCATACCATAAGGTACACAAATCAAACACCACAAATCTATTTGGCAATTGAGAGACAATTTTTTAAAGCCACTACCTTAGGCATTGACTCTGTTATGTCTACCTGTGAGGGCAGTGTCTCTATCTGGTCATATCAAGTTTCAGATTATAAGTGATCACCAGTGTGGCACAGCAATAAATAACTTCACCTATTTCCTAAACAAAGAATGATTCAATGATTTCCTGAACATGAAGTCTTAAGAGTATTTAAAAAAATTTTTTTTTTAGTTTTAAATTTACCCCCGAAGATGAAGTTTGAGAGCATTTTATTAATGCCAATTAGAGTTACATGTCGTCTTTTATGAGTAAGTTAAAATTTTATATGACTTAGGCTACTTGATAGCAACTTTTGGCTAAGATATTAGAAGAATAAAGGGTAATGCTACTCCTTAAGGTGATCAATCATGATGGTCTAAAAAGACTTCCTGTATCCCAGAACTGAAAGAAGAGTGTTGAGAATTGTATATGCATTTACCATGTGGTCATTAAGACACGGGTTGTGATGTGGGAGAGGTGGGTGGCATTCACAAACAAGCAGAAAGCAGAAAGTTATAATAAAACATCAATATCAATATTTTACCTTCTCCAATAAAGGGGTATTCCATGCCATCTCTCACCCCAGGTTCTATTTCTACCTCCAGTGTTCGTTCTTCATTCACTAGTCTGAGACAAAGAAAATTAAGAAAGAAAGAAATGAAAATATGAACCAAACCCCAGACACAGATAAAGTTATTCTATCAGAGCTTTTTCTTAGAAGTCTACCTGTTACTTCTACTTGACAAAGCTATCTGATACACATTTATATCTTCTACATGCAAAAATTATATAGTCACCCAGTACTGCTTCCAAAAAACCTGCAGCAGACTGATTACTCTGAATTATGTTATCAGTACCAGAGAAAACTATTCACACACACAAATTTATGCCTGGAAGGCCAGGATCATGTTATCAGGAACCCAGCAGAAAATTTTATCCTATCTGATATTTTTTCTGTGACCCCACAAAATATTAATATAGTTCTGATATATACATGTTTATATGTATGTGTATATATACTGGCAGTTATAAGTTCTGAAGAAATAGATAAAGCAATGGCTGGGCCTACATTTGAGGCACATGGTGTCACAAATCTGTCAGAGCCGAGCACCAAAAAATGGATTAAACATCAACAGAGACAAATATTCAGTCACCACGATGTTTAAAACCTTTTCCAGTGCTAAGGAACAATTAAATAGTTGTGCTTTTTTTAAGTTTGTTTTTAAACAACATAATTAGCAAATATTAATTCTCTAATCTGAAATGTCAGTGGACAATTGATAGCTCAAATATTCCAAGTGGCAAGAAAATGCAACATCAACATTTGTTGAGTATATTTAGAAACCAAAGTTGCTGCCTACTAGTTCAGAAACATGAAAGGAGATATTTAGAAGAAACACTTTCAGAAAAAATGTACATTTCTTTGCTCTAGCCTTTACTCTCTGGTAGAACATGAAAGAGAGAGAAGGAAAAAACAAGTGTGGACCAATATCTTATTAGATAAATTAGATTATTAGAGCTTCTTGGTAGAACAAAGAAGGTGCTTTCACTTACTTGACATTAGGGCACTCATCGCAGACCACCTCCTGGGTCATTTGGAAGCGCCCCGGGCCTAGCTGGGTGGTTCGCATCTCTTGCCGGCAGTTGCATTTCCGTTTGCCAGGTGCCTGCCTGGCCACAGGTTTGTTTCTAACTACCTAAAAGGTGCATAAACAACATCAGCTGGGTCAGATGTCTCACGCTTGAACTTTGGCCCAGGGACATCAAGACTTCTCTCACTCTTTAGTTCCCTCAACCCATCAGGCTCTCTGCACTTGCCAGGGCTGGAATTTTCCCCTTTCTGGCAATCTATCCCTCCTCTTTGAGGAGTCACAAGCCCCAAAACAGGAATGAAGCAACCAAATAGTTAAAATGATTCAAATTCTAAAGTTGGAGAAGGAGAGACAGGGGGGAGTAAGAAAGAAAAGAACCCCTAAATAATATGTATGATACCAGCATTTCTATTCCACAACTAAATGCTACTGAATTAAAGAAGTTCACAGTATTACTATCTTTTAAGAAATCTGAGCTTCGATAAAGCATGATCCCTGAAGAATAATCAACCTTCAAAAGCCGGGATGTGATTACCACCTAATCCTATGATTAACCTAATGAAACACCTCCTTGTTTCAGGCACCTCAGTCTAGGACGATTTTCCAGTGCTATCTCAAGTCAGTTACTTTTAATACATAGGAAGAGACACAACCATCTCTTTGTAATTGACTTGCAATCAAATATTCTGATCCTCCTAAGTATGTGGAAAGTTACATTAGCCCAAGCAACAGAATAAATCATTACCAAAACAATAGTAAAAAGCAAATACTTTAGCACACTTACTGTGTTCCAGGCAATGCTCTAAACATTGCTAAGTAAAATAAGATGGCTGCCTGCCACGGCAGTGCTGGGAGTGACCCCCTTTCTCAGATGTGACAAGGACATTTTTCAAAAGTTAAAAATAAAAATGGGCTTTCCGGGGGGGTGGGGGGGGTAGGGAAGAACATATCCTGCAAAATCTGCAGTTTAAGCAACAGTTGGAAATAAGCTGGTTTTGGTTCTACAGAGGTAACCTATCAGGAATAAATAAGCATAAATAAGTATAATCAATTTATGATAATTCCTCAACCCACTTTGTAAAACTCTGATTTATAATAAGGAACCTAAATGTCAACTAATTACTGTTACTTTCTCTTTGCAAATTCCCTAATTGCCTTTATAAGCCAATGTAACTTACAATGAGAGTCTTACTTTGATTTGAGATCTCCCTGTTTAAACAGTTTCTCTTTCAATAAAACCACATTATTGATTATTGTTTATTATTGGTGACTCAGTTTCATCTAACAGTTCCTGGTGTCAGAAGTGGAATCCACAGAAGGCCCCCTTATGGTCCCCATGGTGGGAGAGTGACCAAGTGTTGGTACCTATGGAACCCTTTGCATCTGCTGTTCTCTTGCTTCCTGCAGAATGTGAGGAATATGTTTTTCCCAGATCTGAGTTCCACTTTCTTTGCATTGAGCACTTCAGGTCTATTGTTAGACTCGATTTTGGTTTGGTTTGGTCTAGTCCAGCTGTCTCCTTGGTGAGTACCTTGTTATGTTTGTATGGGGAGAGTATGGAGGTTCCAGTACACCTTAAGACAGCAGCTTTTCTATTTGTGGGACCCCTATATAATTTTTGTTTTCAGAACCTTTGATTGAACATGGGCTCTTCTCTGTCTAAATCTATCTCTCTTCACCAGCAGATGCTTGCCACCTACCTGTTTTCTCACTACGGGCCCAATTCATGTTTGTTTTTAGACAAATGAGCTTGCAGTGGCCACTTTGGGGAACATTTGAGCTAACTAATATAGCACATTTGATATATGCTATATTGAAAAGAGAGGTTCCTGGACTTCACAAAGGGAAAGGGGAGCATTTTTTAAAATTGGTATTCAGAAGCTTCTAAAACACAAAATGATTCTAAAATAACCTCTTTAAAAAAGTCTTTAAAGCATGCAGAGGAAACATTTTAAAACCCTATCACTAGTCCGAGTGCTCCCCCTTATGGACCCTCAGACCCCTTTTACCCTCTCCCCTTTTCTATCTGATCCTTCAGAACCTGTAAATAAGTTAGACCATCTCCTGAGGCTGCCATACCAACCACTGCTGAATTTAAATCCTGGACCAGGGCTGAATTTCATCTCATTATAAAGGATTTCCTGCACCCCAAGGAAGATCAGATTAAATTTACAGAATTCAAAATCCTGATTGGAGTATATGACCCAGGGCTCCCAGACTTATATATCAACTACTTCACATATCAGTGAGTGCAATGGAAGCTAAAAAAATGGATGGAACTCAGTGGAGAGAGAAATCCTGATGAGAATTTAAAGGGCCCTGTCCAGCATGCTACTAAGGATGGAATTGAAAGACATTATAAAGTCGTATAGTCCTTATTAGAAAAAATACCCAACATCTTTCCCATAAAAATAGATTGGATAAATCTTGTAAACAGAAAAGGAATTAATTAGTGGAAGACTACCTGGAAAGAAGAGAAAATATCTTAAGCCAACATTCAGGACTCAAAAATAAATGGATACAGGGACAGCGCTTTCTAGTCATTTTGTCAATGGCCTAAAACCTAAACTAAGTGATCTAGTAAAAAAAAGCATAAATTAGAATGGGAAACTGCCTCTATCGCAGAACTTCAACACCTGGCTGAACATTTTAAAAGAACGTTAGAGTGCTAGAAAGCTGACAGCGCTAAAGCTTCAACAATTATAGGCATCAAATGACAACCCGTCTTGAACAATCCAGGCCTTTATTTGATAAAAATGCCTGCCATTATGGTAGACAACAATGGCACTGGAAAATGCACTGCCCTCAATTAAAGCAAAAGACACAGCCCCAGCTTGCCTGCTGATGGGACCGTGCGGAGAGAGTTGACAGGTTGCTCCCTTCACTTCCATTGACATCACAGGAAGAAACCACCTGTTGGTTAATGAAAGCCTTGTTCTTTACTAATTGACACAAGAGCAACCAGGTCAATAATAAATCCTTCACAATCTCTTCCTCAGAGTAATGAAATAGTATCAGTGGTGGGTTTAACCAATCAAATAAAAAAGGCTCTATTTTCTAAATCTCTTAACAATAGGGCCATTAAACAATAAACACTCCTTTCTGCTTTGACAGACATGTCCAGCATATCTTTTGGGAAGAGGTCTACTTACAAAGTGGAATTGTAAATTAGATTTCACACCACAGGGACTAATGTTAGAAATTCCAGATCACCCAGTGCCTAAATGCATGGCACAAGCCCAGCTAGACTTCACTTCTGAAAAACCTTTAGCTAATTTGGACTCCTCTGATCAACTACTTTTAGGAGTACCAAAATCTTTGGGCAATAAATGCTCACATCAAAAGTGTTGATCCTATAAAAATGCAAACTGACCCTTCTAAACCTTTACCTAAATTGTCCAATACCCTATTAAGCCAGAAGCATCAGATGGGCTAACTCCTATTGTTGAGGAATTAATAAACAAGGGTCTCATTATTCCTTGCACTAGCACTTGTAACACCCTATACTCCCTGTGAAAAAGCCCAATGAACCAAGTCATTCACCAACATCCTGTAGTTCCTCAACTAAATACATTACCAGCCCAAATTCCAACAAATACCAGAGAGTATACAGTTATTGATCTTTGTTCTGCCTTTTTCAGCACACCTGTTCATTCGGATAGTCAATATCTGTTTGCCTTCACCTAGACGGGCCAACAGTATACCAGTTCAGTCAGGCCTCAAGGGTTCACTGAGGCCCCTTCCTATTTCTTACCAACACTTCAACAAGATTTAAGAGATTGAGAACTCCCTCATGGATCTATACTCATCCAGACACCAAAACAAAACAAAACAAACCCCCAAGAAAACATGTAAACAAATAAAACACTGGGCAAGGGCTCACTCCAATATGCTGAGAGTTGCCAATGCCCATAGAGGGAATATGGGTTCACAGCTAGAGACCTGAGGAGTCAACAACCCATACTGCCCCATACCCCCAAAGACAACAAGCTGGATAACACATATATTTTAAGCAAATGTATTAGAGAAGACAGATCAAAATTTAAAATAAGGATGATAACACTTGAGATAAGGGAAGACATTAGCAAAATAGAATAAAAAATAATAAAATAATCAAGAAGAAATATTATGTTTTAAAATATAAGTTTAAATAAAACTGCAGCAGACAGGATATTATTAGACTGGATATAGCCGAAGATCAAACTAGTGAGTTATAAGACCAGAATGAGACACTTTTCCAGAAGAAAGCAAGGAGGATAAAGAAATAAAAAATTGAGAAAAGATTCCTAAATTTTTCTACTTCAAAAATTAATGACTTCTATTCACTGAAAGAAATCTTAAATATAATGAAAAGACAAATTACAAACTGGTAAGATATATCTGTATCACATATAACTGACAGAGGATTAGTAGCAAGAATAAAGTACTCTCAAAAATGAATTTACAGTCTAAGAAGTGCAGCATACCCCAATCAAAAAAAGCAATGGGAAAAAGACAAACAATCCAATGAAAAATGGGTGTAGAAGTTTGGCATTATTTATGAATTCAAAAATAGATATTGGATTATGTTTGTAAACTGGCCTGTTTGCCCATTAGATTGGATTCAGAGGTTTCACTTTTACTTGATTAAATAAGGCTTTGATTGGTCCCCTTGGTGGGTGGGGACTCACAGAGAAAAGTACAAGGCAGAGCAGAGCAGAGGAGTTAGTTGGAATTTTGGATGCTGGAGTAAGGACACGGAGGAGCAGAGAGAAGGCTCGATTAGACATGGCAGAGGACCCGGGAATAGAGACGAGTGGTTTGCCTAGTAGTAGTTACTTCGGAAGAAAGGCAGGGGAATGGAATAGGGAAGTAGCATGGTATTGCTTTGTTTAGTTCTTGGGCTGGGTGGTGAGTTCATGAAACAATGACAATATGTATCATAAATCAAGGATTATGATTAATTCAATTCTGTGTACCTGGTCATTTCCCCCACCCCCTAAAAGACAGTGAAGGTACTCAGAAACCTCTTCTTTTTTGTCAAAAGAACAAGTTCTGGAAGTCAATATGAATAGTTGTATTGTTTAAACTTACTTCCACAAAATTTCCTGCATACACTTCTTCCAAAGTAACTTCTAGATCTACAATAATATCACTTCCTCTTGGAATATTTCTGTCTTGCTGACGTGGAGCTCCTCCAAACATGAAACCAAAATCTCCAAAGAAGCTGTAGGTAAGTGCAAAATCGTCAGGAAAAGAAATCAGAGTTCATGTCCTGTGATTATTAAGTTTCTTTTACATTGATAAATTTTGTGTTCTACCAAATTGAAAGACATTTTTAATACACTGGAGTCATATATAAAATTTTAAATTTATACAATATCAACTATACTGCAACTATTTTGCTCCCACCACACAAAAAATTACTTTTTAATATAATATGGCACTAAATGTTTGCCAACAAATTCAACATTGGGTTCAGCCAATGAAATAATGATCTGTGACAATACTGAGGAAAATATGGATATGATGGACTTATTGAGAAGCTAACCATGGTGAAAGAAGCTACTGCTCTGTATAAAAATATTGGGCACATAATTACACAAACCAAAAGAGAAGCGGTCTTAGTAATATTCTAGTCCTTAAGGAAAAGAAGTTCTGGCCTCTACATGACCGAAACTAATTTTTGTAAATAACAAAAGCATCACTTAGAGATGAATACAAACAGTAACCTTCAACTGTGTAGAAATTCTAATTTTAATATTAATTGTTGGTGTTATTAGGAAGCCTCAGATATTAACACAGTAAAGATGACAACTATATAACTCCACCACCAACCCTGGTAAATGGGTTCCCTGAACCTTAAATAAAAGCTCAGGTTTTCATAATCATCTCTTTCTTGCTGAAAGAGATGAAAGAGAAGCAGTTCTGGGTATGGGAGTTGGAATTACTTTCTCTCTCTGCTTACAAGGATAATTTTGCTCATTAAACAGTTTGCAGATTCTGAAACAGCAAGGAGACAAGGATTAACTAGCTTTCACATATATCCCTCTCCAAAATTGCCAAGGTTAATTTGACTGATATGGTTGGTTAGACAGACAACCCTTTCAGTGCATTTGTCTTTTCTGAAGCTTTCCTACAGAGAAGCCAATGATTGATCTTTGGTCAAGGATCAGAATAGTTATGCCCTGCAACAAAAGCTTCCAAGCAAGGATTTCTGGGAAGATGACAGATTAGAGAGACTAGTGACTCTCTCCCAGAAAAATAGCTAGAGGAAAGGCAGAAATGGAGTGGAAAAAATTGTTTTAGGGTTTATGACACCAGGAGGCTGGGCAACACTCAGAAGAGAGATGGACACAGAAAAAAAATCTCGACAGAAAGACTGAGTAGAAGTTGCAGCTGCAGGCATCCTTCCTCCTACCCTACGAGCAGACAATTTTGAATTCTCCGGACTGGGGCCAGTGGCTACGGACAGTGGGGGCCACAGGGATCCACCTCCCAAGGAAACAGGAGAGAAAGGGATGCAGCCTAAGACTGATTCAGCTTTTGGCCAACAAATTTGGTCTGCTGTGTCCCATGAGCCCTTCTAGGTTGGGTGGGACTAGTCAGCACTCTACAAAATGGATCCGGCCCTCTCAATCACCCTCTCTACTGACCAGGACTAGTTGTTGAGGATACAGAGGGGAGTGAATTATTTCCTACCTGTGAAAATGGAGGGGGCTGCCAGCAAAGGTTGGAGAATAGCCTCTGAGAAAGTTTGAATTGCAAGGCTCTGAATAGCCTCTAGGCAGGATCACCTGTCACACTGCTGCCGTCAGTGTTGCAGCAAGCACACTCCCACTAATGTGTGAACTGAGAGGGCTGCCAAAGAGTGCCATCTGCTGGCGGACCAAGGATATGCATGAGAGGAAACTGAAAAGTAAGAGATGATTTTTCTGGCTTTTACAGCCTCCCTCCCCAAGGCCCACGGAAGCAGTTCTGCAAATCATTACTGGATCCATAGCCCAGATTTGGGCAACAGGGACAATCCTAAAGACGAAGAACAGGTTGAACCAAGAATCAAAGAATGACAGTAACACACAGCCTCCTGCCACTAAATCCCTATGAAAGAGAAAAGTGAGCATCTGAGTAAACACACCATCATAATCAGATGCCCAGACATCAGCAAAATATTACAAGTCATACTAAGAAAATTGAAGAAATGGCCCAAACAAAGGAATATATCAAAGCCCCAAATGAGACACAGGATTTGAGACAACTAATCAACGAGATTCATACAAATTTCCATAAATAAATTAATGAGTTGAAAGACAATATGGCTAAAGAGATAAAGGACATCAAGAAGATACTGAGTGAGCACAAATAAGAATTTAAAAACCTGAATAAATAACAGAGCTTGAGGGAATGAAAGACACGACAGGTAATACCAAAAACACATTAGAGGCATACAATAGCAGGCTTGAAATGATTGAAGAAAGAATAAGGGATACAGAAGACAGAACAGCTGAAATTGAAGAGAGAGAACAGAGAGAGAAAAGAATGGAAAAAATTGAGCAGGGGCTCAGGGAATTGAATAACACGGAGCACAACAACATACGTGTCATGGGTGTTCCAGAAAGAGATAAGAAGGGAAAAGGGGCAGAAAGAGTATTTGAGGAAATAATAGCTGAAAATTTCCCAACTCTCATGAAAGAAATGAATTTACAGTCTAATAAGTGCAGCATACCCCAATCAGACCTAATCCAAGACACATACTACTCAGAATGTCAAACATCAAAGATACAAAGAAAGTTCTGAGAACAGCAAGGGAGAAGCAAACCATCACATACAAGGGATGCCCAGTAAGACTTGGTGCAGATTTCTTATCAAAAACCATGGAGGTGAGAAGACAGTAGTATGATATAATTAGGATACTAAAATAGAAAAATTGGCAGCCGAGAATTCTTTACCCAGCAAAACTGTCCTTTAGGGAAGCGGATGTGGCTCAAGCGATTGGACTCCCATCTGCCATATAGGAGGTCCAGGGTTCTATTCCCGGGGCTTCCTGGTGAAGGCAAGCTGGCCCATGTGGAATGCTGGCCTGAGTGGAGAGCTAGCACAGTAAGATGACACAATAAAAAGAGACAGAGGAAAGACGCAGCAGACCAGGGAGCTGAGGTGGTGCAAGAGATTGAGTGCCTCTCTCCCACTCCAGAAGGTCCCAGGATTGGTTCCCAGTGCCACCTAAAGAGAGGACAAGCAGACACAGAAGAACACACAGCGAATGGACACAGAGAGCAGACAGTGAGCGCAAAACAACGACGGGGAGGGGGGAAATAAATAAATCTTTAAAAAAAAATTGTCCTTTAAATATGAAGGTGAGTTTAAAATATTCACAAATAAACAGAAACTAAGAGAGTTTGTAAAAAAGAATCCAACCTCTGCAGTGAGTATTAAAGGGAACCTTATAGCACAAAATAAAAAGACAGGAGAGATGGGCTTGGAGGAGAGTATAGAAGGCAAGAATAGCAGAAAGGATAACCAAAAGAATAAAAGACAGACGAAAATAAGATATGACATATGAAAACCAAAGAATAAAATGGTGGAAGTTAAGTAATGCATTTACAGTAATATCATTGAATGTGAATGGATTAAACTCCCATTTCCCAAATAAATTATTTTTACTGGCCTAACTGAAAAAACAAAAACAAAAAAACCACAGTATGGTATTGACATAAAAATTGACACATTGGTCAGTGGAATAGAATTGCGAAGTCTAGAAATAAACCCTCACCTCTATGGCCAACTGGTTTTTGACAAACCTACCAAATGAGCACCTTCTCAAATCATAACAGAATGACACTGGAAATCAAAAATAGACAAGAAAAAGGAAAATTCGCAAATGTGTGGAGGCGAAACAACGCGCTCCTAAACAATCAGTGGGTCAAAGAAGAAATTGTAAGAGAAATTAGTAAATATGTTGAGACAAATGAAAACGAGAACACAACTTATCACCCTTTAGGATACAGCGAGGGCAGTCCTGAGAGGAAAATTTATAGCCCTAAACGCCTATATTAAAAAAGGAAGAAAGAGCTAAAATCAAGGTTCCGACTGAACAACTGGAGAAACTAGAAGAACAGCAAACCAATCTCAGAGTAAGCAAAAGAAAACAAATAATAAAGATTAGAGCAGAAATAAATGAAACTGAGAACAAACAATAGGAAAATCAACAAAATCAAAAGATGGTTCTTTGAGAAGATCAATGAAATTACCAAACCCTTAGCTGGACTAACAAAGAAAAAACATCTGAAATGAAAGGGGGGAAGTTACGACTGACCCCACAGAAATAAAAAGGATTGATATTATGAGAAACTGTACGCCAACAAACAGTTCCTAGAAATGCACAAACAACCTACATAGACTCTACAACAAATACAAGAACTCAATAAACCAATCACATTTAAAGAGATTGAAACAATCATCAAAAATCTCCCAAAAAAGAAAAGCCCCAAACAAATGGCTTCACAGGTGAATTCTACAAAGCACTTAGAAAAGAATCAACACCAATTCTGTTTAAACTCTTCCAAAAATTGAAGAGGAGGGAAAAGTACCCAACACATTTTATAAAGTCAACATTACCCTAATACCAAAGCCAGATACTACAAGAAAAGACAATTACAATCTTCTAGTGAACATAGATACAAAAAATCTCAACAAAACACTTGCAAATAGAATCCAATAGCATATCAAAAGAATTATACACCATGACCAAAGGGAATTTATTTCTGGTATGTAAGGGTGGTTCAACATAAGAAAATCAATTAATGTAATACACCATATTAACAAATTGAAGGAATAAAAGCACATAATCATCTCAATCAATGCAGAAAAGGCATCTGACAAAATCCAGCATCCCTTCTTGACAAAATCACTTCTAAAGATAATAGAAGGAAAATTCCTCAATATGATAAAGGGCATAGATGAAAAACCCACAGTCAACAGTGTACTCAATGGGGAATGGCTGAAAGCTTTCCCTAAGATGAAAAACAAGACAAGTATGCCCACTGTCACTACTGCTATACAATAGTGTGCTAGAATTTCTAGCCAGAGCAATCAGATAAGAAAAAACAAAAAAGGATCCAAATAGGAAAAGAGGAAGTATAAATCTCACTGTTCGCAGATGACACGATCCTATATTTACAAAATTCTGAAATGTCTACAATAAAGCTATTTCAGCTAATAAACAAGTTCAGCAAAGTGGCAGGATACAAGAAGACCTAAACAAATGGAAAGACATTGTATGTTCATGGATTGGAAGACTAAATATTGTGAAGATGTTAATTCTACCCAAACTGATCTATAGATTCAATGCAATGCCAACCAAAATTCCAACAGTCTACTTTACAGAAATAGAAAAGGTAATTACAAAATGTATTCAGAAGGGAAAGTGCACCCGAATGGCCGAAAGCATTCTAAAAAGGAAGAGTGACATGGGAGGAATTTCACTGCCTGATCTTGAAACATTACAAAGCTACAGTAGTCAAAACAGCATGGTGGCTCTCTCTGCCTAGAGGGGTCCACAACAAGTCTTGGTGTATATTTCCATCTTTCTCTCCCATTTCTCAGCAAGCTCTGTTCTTTCCCCCATTTCCCAAATAAATTCTTTTCACTGGCCCAACTAAAAAAAAACCCCAAAAAACCACAGCACGGTATTAGTATAAAAATTGACACATTGGTCAGTGGAATAGAATTGAGAGTCTAGAAATAAACCCTCACCTCTATGGCCAACTGGTTTTTGACAAACCTACCAAATCCACGTTGCCAGGACAAAGTAGTCTCTTTAACAAATGGTGCTAGAAGAACTGGATATCCATAAGCAAAAGAATGAAAGAGGACCCCTATCTCACTCCCTATACAAGAATCAAATCAAAATGGAGCAAAGACCTACATATAAAACCCAGGAAAGAAGAAAATGTAGGGAAACATCTTAAAGATCTTGGGATAGGTGGTGAGTTCCTGGACCTTACACCCAAAGCATGCGCAACAAAAGAAAAAAAACAGATAAATGGGACCTCCTCAAAATTAAATACTTTTGCACCTTAAAGGACTTCGTCAAAAGGGTGAAAAGGCAGTCCACTCAATGGCAGAAAATATCTGGAAATCACATATGTGATAAGGGTTTAATGTCCATGATATATAAAGAGATGCTACAACTCAACAATAAAAAGACAAATGACCTGACTGAAAAATGGGCAGAAGACTTTAACAGACATTTGTCCAAAGAAGAAATACAAATGGTGAAAAAACATATGGAAAAATGTTCAACATCACTATTGATTAGGGAAATGCAAATCAAAGCTATAATGAGATATCATTTCACACCTATTAGAATGGCCACTATTAAAAAGATAGAAAGGTACAAGTGTTGGCGAGAATGTGGAGAGATAGGAATACTTATTCACTGTTGGTGGGAATGTAGAATGGTACATCCACTGTGAAGCACTGTTTGGCAGTTCCTAAAGAAGGTGAATATAGATTTGCCACGTGACCCAGCAATACCAGTACTAAGTATATACCCAGAAGAACTGAGAACAGTGACAGGAACTGACATCTGCACACCATTGTTCATAGCGGCTTTATTCACAATTTCCAAAAGATGAAAACAATGCAGGTGTCCATCACTTGATGAATGGATAAACAAATTGTGGTGCATATGCACGATGGATATTAGGCAGCTGTTAAGAAATGACGTTGTGAAGCATATAATAACACGGATGAACCTGGAGTACATTATGTTAAGTGAAGCACAAAAGGTCAAATACTGTATGATTGCACTATTATGAACTAAATATATTGTGTAAACTCATGGACTTAAGAACTAGAATATAGGTTACCGGAAAATAAAACAAGGTTAAAGAATGGAAAGTTGAGGGTTAATGTGTGCAGAATTGGTAAAAAGGGTTGTTTGTTAATCGTTTAAAATGAATAGAAAAGGTGAAAACACAACATAGTGTTTGTAATTAGCAGTGCTATTATATGTGTACGAAAGTGGCTGAAAGGGAAAGTCTACGGTCATGTATATTACTAGAAGGAAAGCTAAAAATTGTAATATGGGATTGTATAGTATAGTAAAACCTCATGAGAAATATGAATATGAGTAATATTGAATATATAAGACTGTTTTTCTTTGAAACTGAACAATTATATATTAATATTACAAGATGTTAATATCAGGCAAAAATATATATATATGCTAAGTGAAAGAAACCATAGACAAAGTACTACATATTGTATGATTCCATTATATAAAATCTAAATATAAATCAAATTATGAAGATGGAATTAGATTAGTGGTTATGTAGAGCTGGAGAAGGACAGAGGGATTTAGAGATGACTGCTAGCGGTGTGGAGTTTTTCTTTTTGGAGTAATGAAATTGTTCTAAAATATTTGTGGTGATGAATGCACAAAACTGATTATACTAAAAGTCATTGATTTTATACTTTGGTTAGATTGTATGATATGTGAATATATCTCAACAAAACTGCTTTAAAAAATTAATCAACCTTATGATTCCAAAGTATATCCCTGATACCACTTGAACGCAAAAATCCAAGGCTAACATGGATGGGTTATAAGATGAACTACTGAATAGGGAAGGTTTCTCAAAACCATATCATCAAAGGATATTTCATGTTATCTATCAACTGAATATTGTAGAAGTCAAATTAGCATGTATATGACTCTGGATACTGAATGTATATCTTATATTACATACCAATATGCTTGTCCTTTCTCTAAGCAAACTGCTCACGTTAATGTCATGTGACAGATGTCATTTGTAAAGCCCATGAGATGAACCCATCACTGTGGTGTAATGTAACACGATTTATATAGAGTGGAATAGAGAAGGGTTTGTAAATCAGCAAGCCCAACTTGGTTTGTAAAGCTCATCTACAGAAGACATGAATCATACTAAAATTAAGGAACTATATGGAATCGTATTGAGGGAAAGGATGTGACAATAGGGAAGGGAAATCAATGTTCTTGATAAGCCTATAATTTCCAGGCATTTTTTCTTTGGTAGTATATTTAATTTTCATACCTATTTTCACCCAAAGTGCATTTCCCTATTTTTGGTTAATTTTTCTTCTGGAACAAAAAATGTTAAATTTCACATAAAATTTGTCATGCACTTTGTCCATTAAAGAAATTGATGTCTCTTGTCAAACAAACAAACAAACAAAAAAACTTCTGAGCAAGGAAGGGAGGAAAATTCTTTTAATAATCAGCATGTGATCCACTCTTAGACACTAATAATTTGCAGATGGGTAAATTACTTACTGTGAAAAAATGTCTCCATGAGAGCTCTGGTGACCATCTTTTAATCCCTCTTCACCATAAGTATCATATTGTTTCCGTTTCTCACTATCTGACAGAACCTGGGGATAAAAACCAGTGGAGGGGAAGAGATCGTGAGCTGGTAAGTTCAGTTAAGATATATTTATATTTATGTTTTTTATTCTAATACTGTGTCTGAGAGTTTTATGGAATGTAGTTTTCATTATGTATGGTATTAAGGCACGTTTAGAAAGTCATTTTCTCTAATAGGATTTTTTGATACATTGTTCATTTTATAACTTCTACAACTCAACTCATGTTTCCAATCTATATTTTTTAGAACTCACCTAGTTACTTAAAATTTGTATCTGAGATTAGCAATGTGTCTCTGAGGGGGAGGGAGGTAACAGGTATGATGCCCTCAGGTTTACTTTCCATACACAGTTTGACTTCAGTGCTTATGCTCTTAACCACTATGCTAGATGACCTCTCTAACCTATAAACTAAGATATGACTATAAGGGATCACTATTAGTGACAGAAACAGATTAGGACAGCCTTAAAAATAGCTCTACCCTACATGTTAAGGCCACAGACACACACACACACACCTAAGAGGTTGGCAAGCCAGGAGACTCAGACCACAGGTTCTCCAGAAAAGTCTAAAATGCTATATATTCAAACTCCTTTTTTCTTCTTTTGGTGTATGTAGAAATCCATTTGTGGAAGAATGTTGTCTGACTTTTATGTTTAAATTAGAAACCCCCTGAGTTTGAATTGCTGACCGTGTGACAAGGGATACCACATTATGAAAGCTGCTCAAGGTCAATTTCACATTGTTAGAAGAATTTTTGATGTTTAATGGTTTTGGAAAACCATATACCCCGTCAAAACTATGTTTTAACACTGAGTCCCCTCTGTGAGTATATTTTTATATACTAAAAAATATAAAAACAAAAAAGCTTCTATACTCATGATTTGCCACCAACACGTTAAAAAAAGAAGCTTCCCTTCTATTCAGAGCAATCTGAAGTATATGCATAAATATACCTTTGAAAATTAAAGAGCTTTACAATCTTCCTTTGATATTCATAAACTCCTACTTAGAAGACTGAAGGAGAAAGTTATTTCAAGCTCATAGTCATGGTGGCCCAGGAACAGTAGATAGGGCTTGCTGACTCAGCAAATGAAAAGGAAGAACTGATTGGCATATTCAAACATATTTCTGGGCCTGAAACATGTGTAAGAAGCTATGGCAAAAACTTATTAACATTTAAGATGTATTTAGAGGGATAAATAGAAACTAAGTGTACATGAAAGTGAGCACTTTTAAAAAGCTGAATACATGTTATTTATAAGACTGATACATCAATGAACCAAAATATAACTAGAAGTGGTAAGTGGACGGTCCATTGGTTGATAATTGAAAGGCGATAGCATTTTTATAGGTGGTGTTCCAAATCTGTTTGATTCCTTATCCTTCAAAGCTCAGCCCCAGCCTCAGCCCTTCTAAGGCACTTTCCCCACCTGTCTCGTCTTTTCACCCACTAATAATTTATTCAACAAATATTTATTAAGCACTGGCTTAATATTGGGCATTCCTAAGGGAAAGACTGAGTGGGTTTGTCCAGAAATGACCACAGTCCTTGACTAAAGCCATTATGACCAAAACCAGGTCAGAGAATGGGATGTTTTGGCAATTACCCTTAGAAAATAGGTACTTTAGGGTAGCAGAAATGGGCAGAGCTAGCTTAAAAAAAACAAAAAACAAAAACTCTTATTATGAGGTAATCTGAATTTCTTAATATTGTCACTTTCAAGTCTACTTCTCTGGTCTCGTCTTGACAAAGAAATAATTCCCACATTTGTATCTATAAAGAACACCATTTCAAAACCCCAAACAAATACTATTTTTAAGTCAGTTTCTCCTTGGATCTCAGAGACTTATGTAATAACACCCCCAAAAATACTCTTAGAGTGATCTTTTCTCATTTACTTCCTCCTCACTTTTCTTCTAAGTTATGTGATTTTATTCCATGGTCTTGGAAACTATCTTATTTTTAAAAGAAAAAAAAAAAAAGAAAAGGAAAAACCCGATTTTTAGTTGCAACAGTCTCAACTAATTAAAATTCCAGCAGTAAGCCCCACTCAGTAAAGAAAACAAATTTGTATTCACAAAAGACTCCATATTGTACAGGGATTCTGATTTGTGAACACTAATTACCTAAGGCTTGAAGGCAATCAAGGTTGAATGATACAAAGAAGAATTAAAACTTGAACTAGTGACTAGAAAGGTTCTCAGAGTTTCACAATCTGTAGTCCCGTGAATTACCTATGTTGAGACCTCTGTCTAGGCCATGAAGAACGGTATATTCTTTAAAGTGCATGGTAAATTCTTAGCAACAGCTTCCCTCAAAAAATATTTTTGAGTACTGGGTTCCTAGCAAACAATGGGACTATTCATAGGAAGCAGTGCAAAATATGGAATCTGGTATATCATCAACAAGAAACAAAATGTTACATATAATTGTAGAATTTCTACCAACCCTCTCAAGTTCACTCACTGGCCTTGGGTTAAGAATTTCTGTCCCACAGGCTACCTGAAGGTATGAAGGGAAGAAAGAGGGAGCCCATTACCTCTAGGTTTTATCTAAGTGTAAGTCACTTTTTTAGTCCAGTAGCTTCTTTAGTCCAGGAGGCCTTGGGATCCCTTCCTTTTGGGTTCTTTCTAATACTAAAATGTCTTTCAGATTTGTTCCTAGCTTCCTTACTATACAGGACTTAATCTGAATTCAGATGTTTTAGCTTTATGACTTTTGGAGTTAAATGAATTTTTTTCTGTATCTTTTTGAAAAATGGGAATAAGAATATGCCCAGTTCTACAGAATTTCATGGTGTCCTAGTAAAGATTAAATGAGATGATACAAATTAAAGTGTTCTGACTTTTAGATTAGGGGTTGCAAATTCAAACTATAGCTGCATTTTGTCTTATCTGCATAAAAAAGAATTTTTAAAAAATTGAATTAGTTAACCAAATTTTTACAATCAGGAGACTTTACATAAAAAATCTGTATTTCTAATTTCTCCTGAAAAATTAGATGATTTGGCAACACAGCCTGCATGTCCATATGGCAACAACTGGCTGAGGTTGAGTGATAGCGGCTCCCTTAAAATGGCGTAAGAAGGCTCTAGTTTGTCACAGTCATCATTTTCTATTGCTTCCCAATATGGAGATATACTATCCATGGTCATATTTTATCTTATACTGCCGTGTATGTTGTCTATTCTCCATGGGTATGTGAGTTTTCAAACCTTAGTTAGATTTTGTTTCTATTTCTGGTTCTGGTTCCCAATCTGATCCACTGATTGTGAGATCAATCTACTTATTAACCTATTAATCTCACTTTCTCTTTCATTCATTCTTTATCAACAATATTCTCTTTAATAAATACTAATATGAAAAAGGCAGGAAAAGGCATCTACTAACATGAATGTGAGATCTACAATATAGTATCAAGTCCTCCTATTACTTTTACCTACAGTTTATTTTTAAATAGAAGTGACCTGAAAGAAGGGGGTGTTTCTTTGTGCTATATGATCTGTTCTCTATCTCTAGGTGTTATTTATATTTTATCCTTTTTCCTGACTTACCTCATAAGCAGCACCAAGATCCTGGAATTTCTCTTGGGCTCGTGGATCATCAGGGTTCCGATCTGGATGAAGCTGCAGGGCTAGTTTCCTATAGGCCTTTTTAATATCCTTTATAGAAGCACTTCGAGGCACCCCCAAAATCTTATAGAAATCTCGCCTGGGTAGGAAGGAAGACGATACTTCATTAAAGAATTGTACATTACATTTTATAAAGTGAAAGCTTTTTTTTTTTTTACATTTAGGTTTGTGTCTAAGCAAAGGGTTAGGAAAATGAAGAGATGCATGTGATAAAAAAACAGAATGACTAAAAAGAGACCATACCAACAATTTTAATGAGTCTTATATATTGATATAACCACAATGAGAGGCTTTTTGAGCAATACTAGAATTATTCAAAAACACTAGAGGTAATCTATTTCTAGAACTACCTTTATCAAGAAAACCACTTTCTTATTTGATGACTACATGTTATTTTTTGCCAATAATTATATAATCAAATTAACTCTCCTTTTTATTTCCTTTTACTGACTCCAAATGACTTTAACTGTTTCCAAAAGTTAAACAGGCTTAAAGGATGACTGTCCTTATTCACAAAGATTACGTCACATAAACGTTCTGACTAGCAGCACCATTGTTGGAATGTTAAAGATGAAGTGACTGACATTAACTTCAGAGATTAAGTCAAAGACTAGGTAACTCTGAAGACAGAATAACACCCATTTGGATACGAGCTGTGGTGTGTCTACTGAAAGAAAAAGAGAGAGAAAATATAAACCTTGTAGTCATTTCTAGTAGTTATATTAGTTTGTCTAGGTAAAGCCTTAATTAGGCAGCTGCTGAAGCTCAGATGCAGCAGCCTATATGTATCAGGACCCAGAAATATGCATATGGCATGAGCTGGGAGGTAAGGTAGAGATCCACTGACCTCCTGCCAGGGACTATGCTGGAACCAAATTAACCTTAAAGAGGATCTTTGCACGAAAGGCCATGAGAAGGCAGAATAAGACTATAATAAACTTTCAGAGGAGGGACAGTATCTGGCCCACAGAAGAAACCAGTAAGTACTTGCTGAATGAATTAATAAGAATCTATTCCTTTTGTCAGTCACTCAGGCCAACAGAAGTTATTCTCAAAATGCTTTCTTTTAACAATGGGGATAGGAAAGTTGTTCACAATAGTGACACTGATGTGGTAGTGATGGTAACTTAAAAACACATTGGGGGAAAAATGCATTGGGGTACCAAAATCCAGGTCATATAAGACATAACATTAAAAATAATAATTTCAAGTAATGGTTTAAAAAATTATCACCCACCAGGGGTTACATACGGGACTTTTACCTCCTCACAAAATTCTGTAAAGTCTTGACATCTCTTGTGATAAGAACTAAATAAATGAAAGGGATTGCTTTAATTAATAACAAAAGTGCTAACTGTATAAAGAATGGGGCTTGTTTAGAACATGTTTAACATAAAAGTGGTTAGTTAATAGTTCAGAAATATGCAAGGAAAAGACAGCTGGTATAGCTCAGCATCAACATTACAGTTCCCTAGAGACATCTTTATAAATAGCTGAAGCTTAAAGCTACAGTATTAATACTTATACTGACATTTTATTTAAACATCTTAGAGCACTTGTTGCTATAATTGTAAAAAGTACTAGCAAAAACATACTAAGATAAAACAATAAAGCATTACCTTGGAGAAGTAAATTTTGTAATATTTTAGGATGTTTCACAAGCAAAAATGACCACAAAAGCTTGACCATAAATGCACAGAAAAAAAACTTTTAAGAGAATACAAGCACTTATAAATTTTAAAGCTCTGCTAGGTAGTACTTTCCCCACTTAGAGCAAGTATAAATTGCCAGAAGCTAAGATCCTACTGTTCCCCACTTTCAAAAGTAAGAGCCTGGCATAGCCTATCCTGAGCTTACCAGGCTTATCGGATTATGGATCTTAAAGGCTGGAAGGATCCTCAAGAGTTCATGGTCCTATTTCCTTCATACAAATAGCACATTATTACCCACATGTTACAGATGAGAATTTAGGTGGTTCCTTCAAGATCACATAATTCATAATAAGTAGGGGAGGGGAGTGTAGACTACATCCCAGTTTGCTACCAGTTGGTGAACTGCTCTTCCAGCTTATAATACTATTCGGCTTCTCAAGAAGGTACAATGGAGAGACAGTAACACGACAGTTTAGGCTTAATATCCCAAGAGGTGGGGAAAACAAGGGTTCTCCAAAGGGTCTGCCTTGCTTCTTCAATTCAATTTCCTCCAGTCTCAGCATGGCTTCCTTACCTGCTCCCCTCACTTCCTCACCAGGTCTGACATCATAACACACCCATTTTAATGTAACACCCCTCACCCCCGCCAGTGGCTCGTCATAGGCTCAGCAATGCCTCGTCTTCTTCTCCAGCTCTGCAGGGCACAGCAACACTGCCCGGCGCTGTCACTCCCTTCATTACAACCAGGGGCTCCTTCTTTTCCCCAGCTCTGCGTTAACACTGCTTCCGCTCACAACCACTTTCTTCTCCTTAGTACACCCCGACGCCCGCCTGGCCAAATGCTGTGTTTGGCACTGTACCCAATTTTCACTGTCTTGGGCAAATCTAGCTCTATAAGGCCTCTGAACTATGCCCCTCTAACTCATGTCATCCACGGCTTTCCTCTCCACCCCACTAGCCTGGGCCGCACTACCCATTCCTCCACCTAACCCCTCTCGACAGCATTGCCCCTCTCCATCCCTTTAGCCTGGAAATGCCGCTTCTCTGCCCCCTACCCCAATCCTCCCTAGTAAGGCTGTCTCAAGCGCCCCGTGCTCGCGGATGCCTGTCCCTCACCCGGCGATCACGGCCCCGATGAGGTACAGCAGCAACAGGCAGAAGGTGCCTAGGTTCTGCGGGGCCATAGTTCCTCCGTCCCAGCCCGGGTCTCACGCACTCTTCACAGTTTCCTCCGTGGCCACGTCGGCTCGCGAGCCCACAGGGCCCTGAGGCCGCCTCACGCCCCGGGGTATCCTATTTGGACCCGGAAAACAGCTAGCTTGCCCCCTCTTCTGCTGGTCCACTTCCCGGGAGTCCCGAGTCCCAGTGAGAGAAGCCCCCAGCAGGCGGCAGCCAATCGCTGCTCGGGACATCACACGCGGCCGGCGCCTCGGAGCCAATCAGAGCAGTACACTTCACCTCCGATGCGGCGCGGGTGGCCAGTTACGCTTCAGAACTGCAGCCGCTGCTCCCGACCAATTAGAAGAGGGAACGCCAGAGGGTCGCGCCGTCGCAGGAAGCCGCCCTGTCCCAGTTCCAGCGAGTCGTAGAAAATTACGTAAAGGGAGGTGAACGTGGGTGCCAAAGGAAGCACAAGCAATTCCTCCGGCTCGGCTCCTCGACTCTCCACCAATCACGAGGCGCCTTCTCCAGCACCGACCAATTGCAGGAGGAAGGCTTTATCTAGGTTACAAGTCTTGGAATTTCATTCAGATTGAGCTTCATGCCGGAAGCGGGGGCAGAGAGATAAAGGCAAAATGGGCGGGACAGTTACTCCACGACAACTGTACATCGGCCGCATTGCTTAAGATATCTAATTTTAAATTCTCCAAACAACCCATGAGAAAGTAGTCTCCATTTTACAGAGAAAAGGCCATGGTGCCTATGGTGAACTTTTTTGGTGGAAGCAGGTTCAGAGTAGGCTTCCACCACTTATTAGTGGTGAGATGAGCCTAAGATACTTTATTTAACAGAACTAGGGATTTGTTGGATTTTTAACGTGAGGAAATCTGTAAATTGTCTAGCACAGCGTCAGACACGTAGTAAAAAAGCAATGAATAATAAGTATAATTACCAGTTACGAGCAGAACTATTTGATTGCCCCCAATCATTTTCACCTAGTTTTGATCATTTCAGTAATTGCACCACCTAGTTGTTGAACACAAAACTCTGGGAATCTTCTTTGATTCCTTTCCTGCATCACCTATCCAGATCTTTACCTCTAAACTGTATCCTGAGTCTGCTGTTCACTGCTCTACATATCCACAACCTCTCTGGGCCAAGTCAACATCATCTCTCACCTGATTGATACTGAACAAAATTGGGGTTCTTTTCTGCCCAACGTACTTCAAAGACCAATTCCCCAGATACCAGGATTTCAAAGACAGAGTTTATTGCCAAATCATAGCAAGGAGCTCAGATGGCCTAACAGCCTAAAACCTGTCTTCCTGAACTGCAGTAATTCTGATAGTTTTATATTTTCCAAAGACAGTCAGGTTTATGCTAATGACTAGTTGGGGTGGGGCTGGCTCAGATTTTTTTTATTAATAAACATTAAGGGGCTGTCTAGTGATTATAAGACTTTAAAGTTGTAAAACATGATAGGGGTGGGTACAAAAGGAGGGTCAGTCACAAGGATTTTTGTAATCATCAGATAAAGATTATACAGTTTTACAATCATCAGAGATCAAGGCATCTGAATTCTAGTTCAGCAAGTTTCAGTAATTTCAAGTATTTATTTTTGGCTATTCTACAATATACTAGAAAGGAAAAAGCCATCTATATAATGATTTAGTAACCATAATAATTTGTAATTCTTAACCCTTGGTTACATGAGGGACTCCTGTTGTCCCTGTCTTCACTGTTAATATCCTACCATTCATGGTTCATCCCTGCACACACAAACACACATACACATACCCACACCTAATGACTTAAAAAAATAAAGTCAGATTATGTGACTCCCCTGCGTAAAAACTCCAAATGGCTTTTCATTACACTTAGAATAAAATCCAAATTCTTCCTACCCTAGCTTACAAAACCTTACATGATCTGTACTCTCACCTAGGATACTTCCAACAAAACCGGCTTTTCTCTTTTTTTAAAACATGAAGCTCATTCCTACCTTATGGTCTTTGTACTAGCTATTCCTTCTCTCTGAAACACTCTTCCCTCAGATCCTAACATGGATGACTTTTATAACTCATATATCAATTAAATGTCACCACCTCATAAAGGACTTCCCTGACAAGTCAATCAAAATTAGCACATACTGAGTCCCTTATTCTCACACCACACTATTTTGTTTCCATCCCTGACCCCCACATCCCCACACTCACAAGTCAGTTCCATGAGATCATGAATCTGGTCTGTTCACAGCTATATCTCCAGCATCTTAGAACAGAGTAAGTGCTCAAATATTTTTTTAATAAATGAATGAATAGTCGTTTTGACTGTGATCTTCCTATGGCTGGCTTCTTCTGGCCTCAGCTCAAATGATGGCCTTACAAAGTAGCCTTCTTTGACTCCCTCCTCCCAATCATCATACCATTTGTCAATATCTGAGAAAATTATTCAATTTTATTTCCTTAATATATATTGTGTATTCTTCCTATTAAAATATACACTACAAGAAAGCAGGGATCTTATCTGTTTTGTTCACTGCTATCACCCTTGTGCCTAGCATTGTGTTAGGACACAGTGGTGCATGATAAATAATTACTGCTGTGGGCAGAAAATTAAGGCAGAGAGGTGACAAAATTTGCCCAAGGGTCAATGAGCTAGTAAGTGGTGCAGTCTGGATCCCAACCCAGGTCTGTCTGAATCCAAAGTCCCTGTTCTTTGCATCTACACTTATGTGGAATTAAGAGGAAGACAAGGTTACTGCATTCAGGAAGATGTCTCGTACAGGAGAGAAACCAAGTAAATGAGGAACTAAACTGCATCTTTTTGACTTACACACCTTTGTGTCTCTCACACCTAGAGAGGCCATAAACGAACAAAGAAAGCAGGAAATGGCAAGAAATCATGAAATGGAGGTTCAGAGGAAGGAATGATGTCTTCTGCTGGATGGAATAAAAAAAAATATTCATTACGGCCATAACATGCCAGGAAAGCGAACAGAATTAAGGAGATAACGCAGGAAGCTTTCGTTTCAGACACCCAGGGTTTGAATCTAGGCTCTCTCTCATTGTGTGCCCTTAGGGGTGTGTTACTTTAACCTCTTTACGTCTCAGTTTCTTCATCAGTAAAACAAATTTATTTAACTTAAAGGATTCTTGGTTAGACTGAAAAAAATACACGTATAGGTAGGTGCTTTTATACCGTGCCCAGCCCATAATGAGTGCTCTATAAATGTAAACGGCCATTATGATTATTACTGACCCAAGCGTGCTGACCTTACCAGCAGCTATTGACAGACCACGGTTCTGTGGAGCAATATAAAACTTCCTATTCCTCTGGGTTGAAAGGCGAAACACTAGAGAGTGGCCGGATCTGTCCCCTGGTTCCAGCATCAAAGACTTCAGGTTTCCAAGCTTTTCTTAGTCGGGTGAAGAACGGGCGCTCTAGCAACGCCACCCGCCGGTTCTCAGTGGTGCGAGACCTCGCGCTTGCGCAGTGGGCGCCGCGGCGCGCGGAGAGGTACGGTGAGCCGTTCTTGCTCTTGCAGGTAACAGCGCGCGGGGGTCGGTGGCTGGGAGAGATGTGTCGGTCAAGCTTCAGGCTGGGATTGGAGAGGCTACCTTCACGCTTGCCAAGCCACGGGTGCGCCACGGGCCCTGTCAGCTGGCGCGTCTCTTCCGGTAGCCCAGTCGGGGCTCTTGGGCGTCCCCAGCTGCCTCTTATTCTGGGCGGTGTCCAAGGCGGCGGCGAAGCCCCAGAAGGTCGTCTTAGGCCTCACGCCGACCTCCCCTCTTGAAAAACCTTAACGCCAGCGTATCCCTTGGGAGCTTTAGAAGAGGGAAAGGCCCCAGGTTATGTTTGCTTACGAATTTAGTCCTCTCGAATTCCAGAGTTAGAAGAGATCTTAACACATCCCTAGGGTTTGGCTTTTGAATGCACACATCAGACCTCAAAGAGCAGTCTGTTTTCATTTTGGGACCAACTAAGATCTTCCTCACGCAACCATCCTCTAATTTTATTTAGAACCACGTTAAGCCTTTCCTGTTTAGGGAAGACAGTTGTCATTTACCCTCCATGTCCCTCTATTTGGCTCACAATTCCTTGTTCCTTCACCTGGCCCTTGGTCTCATGTTTCAGGCTTTTTGTTCTAGTAACCCTCCCCTGGATCCACTCCCATTTGTTAGAGGTTCTCCCAAATCGAGTTCCCCAAGTACGTTTGTAGCAACATAGTTCTCAAATCAGACAGACCTTAATTATAATCCAGGGCTGTGCTAAATAATTATGCGACCTTGTTCAAGTCCTTTAACTTCTCTAAGCCTCAGCTTACTCATCTGAAAATGGGATAACCACCTTTAAATGGTTGTGAGGATGAAGAGGTGAAGTATGCAAAATGTTTAGTATACTACCTGGCATATAGTCAATCGACTAGATTAATGTCAGTTAAAAAATAGCTTTATTGCGACATAATTCACATACACTTCACCTATTTAAAGGGCACAATTCAATGGTTTTTAGTATATTCATACATTATGTGCAACCATTGTGACAGTCAATTTTAGAACATTTTCATCACATCAAAAAGAAACCCTTGTGCTTGCTTTGGCAGCACATATACTAAAATTGGAATAATGCAAAGAAGATTAGCATGGCCCCTGTGCAAGGATGACACACAAATTCATGAAGCGTTTCAAATTAAAAAAACAACAACAAAGAAATCCTTACTCTTTAGCTTTCACCCTCCTATTCCCTCATAACCACCACCCCTTCCACCCCTCTCAGGCCTAAGCAACTACTAATCTACTTTCTATTTCTATAGGTTTCTCTGTTTTGGACATTTCATACAATATGGTCTTTTGTGACTGACTTATTTTACTTAGCATAATGTATTCAAGGTTCATCCATGTTGTAACCTGGATCAGTATTTCATTTTTTTATTTTATGGCCAAAAAATATACCATTGTATGGATATACCAAATTTTGTTTATCCATTTATCAATTGATGGACATTTGGGTTGTTGCCACATTTTGGAGAATGCGGATAATGTTATGAACATTCGTATATAAGTTTTGCACGGACAATCAATTATTTTTGAATGGACAATTTCCAAGAGACACACAATTTTTTAAGGATCAAATGCAAAATATAACAATAAAATATTTTCCATCAATTATGTAAGCAAAGATTTTTTTAAAAGATGATGTTACTTAATGCTGAGGGGTATTCAGTGAAGAGGGTACTGTGGTCAAGTGATGGTACAATTTGGTAAAATCATTTTGGAAAGCAGTGCTTATGAAATGTCAATATTACTTCATCTGGCAAATGCACATCTGAAAATTTTCTTTGGGAAGTCACCTATAATGCAGAAAAAGCTATGCAGAAAAATGGTAAACAGCAGTATTATAACAGTGAAAACACTTAAACTTATCATGGAAATTTTTAGCATATACAAAAGTAGAGGGGAGTGGATGTGGCTCAGTGGTTGAGTGCCAGCTTCCCACGTACAAGGTCTGGGGTTCAATCCCTGGCTCCAGTACCTCAAAAAAAAAAAAAAAAAA
>JAQZBX010022708.1:0-31355 GCA_029593785.1 Cabassous unicinctus | reverse complement strand
GAGAGTTTGCAAAGAAGAATCCAAATTTGCAGGAAATATTAAAGGAAGCCTTAGAACCTGAAAGAAAAAGACAAGAGAGGGAAGCTTGGAGGAGAGTACAGAAGAAAGAAAAGCAGAAAGGATAACCAAAAGAGTAAAAAGAGAGACAAAAGCAAGATGACATACGAAAACCAAAGAATACAATGGAGGAAATAAATAGTGCATTTTCAGTAATATCATTGAATGTGAATGGATTAAATTCCCCAATCAAAAGATACAGGCTGATAGAATGGATAAAAAAAACATGAGCCATCCATATGCTGCTTATAAGGAACTCACCTCAGACCCAGGGATACAAACTGGCTGAAAGAAAAAGGTTGGAAAATGATACTCCATGCAAATAGTAACCAGAAAAGAGCAGGAGTAGCTATACTAATATCGGACAAAACAGACATTAAATGCAAAAAGTGATAAGAGTTATGGAAGGCCATTACATATTAATAAAAGGGACGATCCTCCAGGAAAATATAACAGTCATAAATATCCACACACCTAACCAGGGTGCCCCAAAATATATGAGACAAACTCTGGCCAAACTGAAGGGAGAAATAAATATTTCTACAATAATCATCAGAGTCTTCAACACCCCTCTCACATCATTAGATAGAACAACGAAACAGAAGATCAACAAGGAAACAGAGAACTTGAACAATATGATAAGCAAGTTAGGCCTAACAGACATATACAGAACACTGCATCCAAATTCAGTGGGTTATACATTCTTCTCAAGTGCCCATGGATCTTTCTCCAGGATAGACCACATGTTAGGTCAAAATGCAGCTCTCAATAAATATAAAATGATTGAAATTATACAAAGCACCTTCTCAAATCTTAATGGAATGAAACTAGAAATCAGTAACAGACAGGAAAAAAGTAAATTTGCCAATGTGTGGAGACTGAACAACACACTCCTAAATATTCGGTGGGTCAAAGAAGAAATTGCAAATGAAATCAGTAAATATATTAAGACAAATGAAAATGAGAACACAACATATCAAAACTGATGGGATACAGCGAAGGCAGTCTTGAGAGGGAAATTTATAGCGCTAAATGCCTATTTTAAAAACAAGAAAGAACTAAACTCAAAGATTTAACTGAACAACTAGAGAAACTAGAAAAAGAGCAGCAAACCAATCCCAAAGCAAGCAGAAGGAAATAAATAATAAAGATTAGAGCAGAAATAAATGTAAATGAGAACAGAAAAACAATAGAGAAAATCAACAAAACCAAAAGCTGGTTCTATGAGAATATCAATAAAATTTACAAACCCCTCACTAGACTAACAAAGAAAAAAAGAGAGAAGACGCAAATAAATACAATCAGAAATGAAAGGGGGAAATTACAAATGACCTCACAGAAATAAAAAGAATCATAAGAGGATATTATGAAAAGCTATATGCCAACAATCTAGACAACCTAAATGAAATGGACAAATTTCTAGAAATGCATAACCAACCTATACTGACGCTACAAGAAATACAAGAACTTAACAAACCAATCACAATTAAGGAGATTGAATCCATCATCAAAAATTTCCCAGCAAAGAAAAGTCCAGGACCCAATGGCTTCACAGGTGAATTCTACCAAACGTTTCTAAAAGAATTAACACCAATCTTGTTTAAAATCTTCCAAACAAATGAAGAGGAGGGAAAATTACTCAACATATTTTATGAAGCCAACATCACCCTAATACCAAAGCCAGATAAAGATTCCACAATAAAAGAAAATTACAGACCAATCTCTCTAATGAACATAGATGCAAAAATTCTCAACAAAATACTTGCAAATCGATTCCAACAGCATATTAAAAGATTTATACATCATGACCAAGTGGGATTTATTCCTGGTATGCAAGACTGGTTCAACATAAGAAAATCAATCAATGTAATACACCACATTAACAAACTGAAAGAAAAAAACCACATGATCATCTCAATAGATGCAGAAAAGGCATTCGACAAAATCCAACATCCTTTTTTGGTAAAAATACTTCAAAAGATAGGAATAAAAGGAAAATTCCTCAATATGATAAAAGGCATATATGAAAAACCCACAGCCAACATCATACTCAATGGGGAAAGGTTGAAAGCTTTCCCTCTAAGATCAGGAACAAAACAAGGATGCCCACTGTCACCATTGTTATTCAACATTGTACTAGAGGTTCTAGCTAGGGCAATTAGACAAGAAAAAAAAATTAAAGGCATCCAAATATGAAAAGAGGAAGTAAAACTCTCACTGTTTGTGGATGTCATGATCCTGTACTTAGAAAATCTTGAAGTATCTACAACAAAGCTACTTGAACTAATAAATGAGTTCAGCAAAGTGGCAGGATACAAGATCAACACGCAAAAAGAGGTAATGTTTTTGTACACTAGTACTGAACAACCTGAGGAGGAAAAAAGGAGGAAAATTCCATTTGCAATAGCAACAAAAAGTCTCAAATACCTAGGATTTAATTTAACCAAAAAAGTACAGGACCTATATGCAGAAAACTACAAAACAATGCTAAAAGAAATTTAAAAAGACCTAAACAAATGGAAAGACATTCCGTGCTCATGGATTGGAAGAATAAATATCATGAAGATGTCAATCTTGCTCAAACTGATTTATAGATTCAATGCAATACCAATGAAAATCCCAACAGCTTACTTTTACAGAATTAGAGAAGGCAATTACCAAATTCATGTGGAAGGGTAAGTGCACCCGAATAGCCAAAAGCAGTCTGAAAAAGAATAACAATGTGGGAGGAATTTCACTGCCTGACCTTGAAACATATTACAAAGCTACAGTGGTCAAAACAGCATGGTACTGGCATAAAGATAGACACATTGATCAATGGAATAGAATTGAAAACCCAGAAATAAACCCTCACTTATACAGTCAACTGGTTTTTGACAAACCTGTCAAGCCCACGCTAATGGGAAAAAACTGTCTCTTCAACAAATGGTGTTGGGAGAACTGGGTATCTATAAGCAAAAGAATGAAAGGGGACCCTATCTCACCCCCTATACAAAAATCAACTCAAAATGGATCAAAGATCTAAATATAAAAGCCAGGACCATAAAACTAATAGATGAAAATGTAGGGAAACATTTTCAAGACCTTGTCGTAGGTGGTGGTTTCTTGGATTTACACCCAAAGCACGTGCAACAAAAGAAAAAATAGATAAATGGGACCTCCTCAAAATTAAACACTTTTGCACCTCACAGGACTTTGTCAGAAGGGTGAAATAGCAGCCAACTCAATGGGAAAACATATTTGGAAATCACATATCTGATAAGGTTTTAATATCCAGGATATATAAGGAGATGTTACAACTCAACAATAAAAAGAAAAATGACCCAGTTAAAAAATGGGCGAAAGACTTGAATAGACATTTCTCCAAAAAAGAAATACAAATGGCAAAAAAACACATGAAGAAATGCTGAACATCACTCATGATTAGGGAAATGCAAATCAAAACTGCAATGAGATTTCATTTTACACCTATCAGAATGGCCAGTATTAAAAAGACAGAGAACTACAAGTGTTGGAGAGGATGTGGAGAGATAGGAACACTTCTTCACTGTTGGTGGGAATGCAAAATGGTACAACCACTATGGAGGACTCTTTGGCAGTTCCTAAAGAAGTTGAATATAGACTTGCCACGTGACCCTGCAATACCACTACTGGGTATATACCCAGAAGAACTGAGAGCAGTGATACGAACAGACATCTGCACAACGATGTTCATAGCAACATTATTCACCATTGCCAAAAGTTGGAAGCAACCCAGGTGTCCATCAACAGATGAATGGATAAACAAACTGTGGTGTAGTCACATGATGGAATATTATGCAGCTGTAAGAAGAAATGAAGTTGTAAAGCATATAACAACATGGATGAATCTGGAGGACATTATGCTGAGTGAAGCAAGCCAGACATAAAAGGACAAATACTGTGTGAATGCATTACAATGAACTAAATATATTGTGTAACATATTGTTTGATCCACCAAAAAAAAAAAATTCTATATATCCATTACATTTAATGGAGAAATGTATATATTTAGTCATCTGTGTTTACTTTTTAGATTTTAATTGTTTATATTTTCGATTATTATATGTACAAATAAAGTTAAGGAAAAAAACAACAACAAAAAAACAAGCAGTGTGATGGCTACAGAAAAAAAATAAAGAAAAGAAACAAGAGTGTAAAATACTTAGAAGAAAACTTTCAGAAGTATCTTTAGAACCATGTATTAGGCAATGGTTTCTTACACTTTATACCAAAAGGACAAGCAGGGAAAGAAAAATTTGGTAAATTGGACTTCATAAAAACTAAAAACTTTTGTCCATCAAAGGACTTCATCATGAAATTAAAAAGACAACCTTAAGAATGGGAAAAAATATTTATAAGGCACATATCTAATAGATGTTTCAGTCCACTATATATAAAGAAAACCTTCAATTTAACAATAAAAAGTCAAACAATTCAATTAAAAATTGGCAAATATTTCTTCAAAGAAAATATACAAATATTTAAAAAGTACAAAAAAATATTCTCAGTATAACTAGGTACTTTGGAAATACAAATCGAATTCATGAGATAACATCAGACCATTTCGAATATATATATATATATATATATATATATATATATATGAGCTCACAATACAGCTTATCATAGAATTTGGAACATATGAATTTATTCTTTCTGGATTGAAATAGAATAGCAATTAAAGTGCCACCTACATTATATGGTGATTTTACTCCATGAGGATTCCCTGTTGGACTTTCCCAGTGATAAACCACGGGAAAAGGCAAAGGCACAAGAGCAACAGCATGAGGTATGAGTTATTAATACCATGGCTAGAAGCTATTAGTTACTCCAGGTTAATAAAGTTTCATGCAGAATTGCAATCTTGGTCACCAAGAGCATCACACTTGTTTTACAATCCACTATTGTCACAAAGGTACAACAAATTAAAAATGATTTCAACCTCTTGAAAATGACAATAGGAAGACCTCAAACAAGAACTTCATTAACATTCTCCCTTATATCCTTAATAGTAAAAGAATTATTGAGAAAAATTTAACTTTGGGACCTCTCAGAGCATTAGCATTTATAAGCCTCCCAGGTAGGCCTGAATAACAGTGGTTCTTTCATCCTAGGAAAATGAATGGAAGTAAATTAGCAAAAGTCTCTGAAAAAATACATTATTTATTTAGATTGTAAATTTTCAAGCAATTAGCTCATCTGTGCAATAATTAAATTCTCTTCAAATTTTTCACTTCGTTTACTGTGAGATTTTATTCCTCATATTTGTCAGAATAAGAATTGAGATCACCCTGGTCATGTAGTCATTTTCTCCATAGTATTATCTATGAGGTATTATGTCTGATCCAGTCCTTTATGGTTATCCAAAAGGTTGTAATCAAGAATTTCAATCGAAAGTCAGCCCTTGACATGGGTTTGTCAAAAAAGAAAAAAAAAGAAATTAAATAATAAGTAAAAAAATAAAAAGAAACAAAAAAGAAAAAATAGAAAAAAGTAAAACTGTAGACTAAAACTGTAGTCTAGCCAGTCAAGTAAATTATTCTTTTTACAGCATGGTAAGATTCTCTATGTTAATCTGAATGCCCAATGCCAAGAGCACAGATACTCAATTCAGTTATTTTGGGCGGGGGGGGGGTTCAAACAAATCCTCCAACAAGATGTCAATTTTAGAAACAACTTATATTAGAAGAGACTGTCAATTGCCTTCATAGACTGCTTTGAATTACAAATGTATTTTTTTCTAAAAAAAAGACTTTCTAGAGTATAAAAGTGTATTGTCCTCACCATGCTATAATATGGTTGTGGAGCTAAATTTAAATTGTACTTATAACAAAGAAAAGAGAATCTTATTCAATATTCTCTTCAGGAAATCTTTGTAACAATTTTAGCATTTAGTGTTCAATCATTTACCATGGAAAACAACACATTGGCAATTGAATTCAAATGCAGATGGCCAAGAGAGTTAACACTTCAGTTTTAATATATGAAGAAGAAAAAAATTATTGAGCTCACTAAACCGCTTACAATATATAATGTGGTTATAAAACCAGTATGTAGCCGAAAGATTGCTATGGGATAGAAATGGGAAAAAATGATAATATTCAAAGCACCTAGGGGTTTGCCTGATACTCACCTGCATTTGATCAATAATACTATGTATTTAAAGTAATAAGTCCAGTTTAGAGATGGAGGTATCATAGATTCCAACATCTTCACTTTCTAATTCTAATGATATAGGCCAGCTGGTTGAATGCATTTAGTTTTCATACATTGTAATAAGTGTCAACAAAGGGACATTGGAGGAAACATTAGGAAAATTATTCTATGTATATGTATCACACAGTTACAGATTCAAAATGTGTCACTTCAGAAAATAATTTCTGTGAAAAGTGCAAATGTCTAACTTCCAGGAAAGAAATAATTTCAAAAATATACACTCAATGAATGATTTATGAAGGTTTCTCTATCTTCTTGCAGATTCTAGAGAAATCATTAAACGATGCTCTAAAACTGTAGTCTAGCCAGTCAAGTAAATTATTCTCTTTACAGCATGGTAAGATTCTCTATGTTAATCTGAATGCCCAATGCCAAGAGCACAGATACTCAATTCAGTTATTTTGGGGGGGGGGGGTTCAAACAAATCCTCCAACAAGATGTCAATTTTAGAAACAACTTATATTAGAAGAGACTGTCAATTGCCTTCATAGACTGCTTTGAATTACAAATGTATTTTTTTCTAATATTCAAACGGTTGTGACATTTAAAATCTGGGCCTTTCAAAGATGCTACTGTTGTACATAAAACAATTGGTAATTTCTCTCTCAAAAGAACCAGAGGCAGCTTGATATCTTAGAAGGAATAACATTGGGTCCTATTCCTTATATTTTTTAAAATTAATAACAAATAAACATATTTTAGAAAATAGCAAGTGGTAAATGGCTGAATTTTCTAGTATATGAATGAAAAGCTCTTATTTTTGTTCTCCTTCCAAATGAAATTATTCTGCAGTTTCTTCATAAAATATTTCCTACTTTCTATTATTTCTCAGAGAAAAAATTACTACTCCTCATTGAAGGAAAATTACTCCTCCTCATTGAAGGATGAGCCCAGCAATGCTCATCACTACTGAAATTGCTCTGCTTAACTTGTTACAGTCACTTTTATTTCAAACATTTTTCTGTAATATATGCCTCTAACTTACCTTTAATAACATTGCATATACACTCTGGGAGAGAGGGAGTGTCTGTGTGTGTCTGTGAAAGAGAGAGAAAGAAAGAAAGAGAGAGAGAGAAAAAAGAGAATAAACAAGAACATGTATTAGTGGCCTGTGTGTTAGAAAAGGGGAACTTTTCTCCTGTATTCCATGTCAGATCTCTTTTACATCATCATGAATACTGTTAATTTGTCAGGATTTGATTTTTTAATTATCTTTTTTTTTTTAAAGTTGCCATAGATTGAAACTGGGAACTCGTACATGTGAAAGCAGGTGCTTAACCACTGAGCTACACCTGCTCCCCTAATAATTTATCATAAAAATCTCTCATTTCTCTTCTTTTGTGCAATGTATTCAATCATGATATTAAATGGGAAAGAATTTTATTTTCTTTCAATAAAGTTATTGGATATTAAAAACAAGTATTTTTACAAAAATTATAGTGACAACCTTCTCTTAATTTGAGCTGCTTTAAAGATTCATTGCATTGCATCCATGATTGTTCTTAGAGAATTTAGCTATCCTGAATTCAGGATACATTTTATAAAAGTAAATACTTTATTAATAAATATGTCAAGTGAGTGACTCCTCACTTGACATATACTATATTCTAACACATACTGGGAATGTCACATAAAGAAGTTTACTGAAACTTACAATTTATTTAAGGAGAGTAAAATTGTGTGTGTTTTATAAACATAATCAGATAAATTCTTATAGGAAAGAAAAATATTATTCAAAAGGAGGAGTGTTTAGCATGACCATGGTGTGTACCTTTACCTTTCTTTTCCTACAAGAAGTGCAACAGATTCAAAGACATGTCCAGTCATATGGTGGTAATAGAATTCTTCCTCATGGAATTCTGTGACAGTAGGAAGATCCAGCTCTTTCATGGTTTTCTGTTTTTCTTGTTTTCTTGGTGACACTTATGGGGAACTTTCTCATTATCCCCCTGCTTGCCCTAGACCAGTATCTTCATATCGCCATGTACTTTTCCATGAAATACTTATCTTTTCTTGATTCTTGATTCATTTCAATCATAATCCCTTACATTTTTCTCAAGTCTTTTTCCCAAGGGAGAATCTTTTCTTTCTCAGGATGTGTGTTACAGGTCTTGTTGGTGACTCACTTCTTTATATCTGAGATGTTGAACAACAAGGCCATGTCATGTGATCGCTATGTAGCCATCTGCCAATCACTGTGCTAAGGCATCATGGGCAGTGGAATCTGTGTGCAGATGGCAGTTGCCACCTGGTTCTTTGAAAGATCTTTTGTAGGTTTATACTCATCCGGCACATTTTTTTTCTATTTTTTTTGTGGCTCCAGGGGTGTCCGTCAGTTTATCTGCAATATCCTCTCTCTACTGAAGATTTCTTGTCCTAATATGTATGTCATCATTGATGCCAGTGTTGCAATAGTGGTTTGTTTGAACTTTTGATTAAGTTTCCATTAGCTTTCCTCCATTTTCAATACAGTGCTGAAAATGCCATCAGGACAAGGGTCATCCAAATCCTTCTTGACCTGCATGACTCATCTCATAGTTGTTACCACATTTTTCTTGTTGAAAACTGTTATCACCTATCTGAAGCCAGTCCCTGATTCACCAAATCAGTCCCTGCTGCCTCCCTCTTTGAACCCTATAATATAAAACTTAAGGAGAAGGATATCAAGACAGCTTTGTGGAAAATTCTATGGAAACTAAGCCACTATAGGTTTTTTTTAAGTTTATAAAAATTATTTTCTTTCAGATGTGAAAGCATAAGAACTACTTACATATAAAATTTAAGGGTACTTGTGCATCCAAACTTTTAAGTTCCAACTTTATCTCCTTATAAATGTACTTAAATTTAAGTGAGACAATATTCACAATTAAAAGAATTTTAATTTTGGAATTTTGTGAAGATGGTTCCATGGATAAAATGAAATGAGACTTTATATGAAAGAAAGTTGAGTTCAGGGGACCCTCCATCATAAAGGAGAAGATCCCTGGACTTCTTTCCATTCTGGCTTTCATCGCAAGAAGTTAAATAAAGGATTCACTACTGCCCATGAGTTTGTTGAATACATGATTATACTTTTAGCATAATTATTTTTCTTTTCTTAGTAAGTATCGAGGACCTGTCATGGGAACAAAGGTGTCTCATCTGGGTCATCTTCACTGTTTGCACATACTGTCCTTGGCGGTTTTCTGCTTGGACGCAAATCATGCATTCATTTCCTATCATAACTCACTGCTTCAGAAACTTCTTAAAGGCATATTGTTCCTTTCTATTCTCCATCATTTCCCCCTTTTTTATTTATTACTAAAATAGCTTAATTTTGATTTTCTTGTACCTTAAAGATGGCTTCTGACAATACTAAGGTTCTGACAATTGCTGATCTCTCTACAGGATGACTCATGGGAAACAAAGCGGTTTTCTCCACAGTTGCCTTCCCAAACGAGGGGTGAGGATCCTACCATCATAGGCCCTCTGATTTTCCTGATGGTTTCCATGGGCTGTGCCTGCTTTAGGTTGTCCCTCCCTTGAGGAATCTTACCCATCATTAACTATCCAGTTATTCTCCGGGACAGATCAGGATATCTTAAGCATACTATGCTTCCATGCTTCTACACCTAACAGGCGCATTACGTTTCCACATCCTTTCATGAGAGTCGTTAATCAGAGAAAAATCTAAGTTTATCAGCACCCTTAATACCCATCACGGCCAGAATGCTACAAGAATTCCAGAGTATAATATACATCAATGTATATGTAAAACACTGAATAGAGTATATTTCTTTCTTTCAGCATGCTATTCTAACAATTAAACTATATAAATTTCTGCAGAGTAGTATAAGGCTTTGTGAGTTTCCATTGTATTAATTCTTAGAAGATTCATTTTTGGCTTCAGAGGACTATATGAGAAAACACAAAATCAAGTTAAAGTTTTCAATATTAAACAGCATAAAACAAAGGGAAAGTCATGTTTATCTTATGCTTTTACTCTTACTATTTGAATTCTGTCATATTTTTCTTAACATAAAAGCGCTCAACAAACTAGTACACTTATTTTTCTTTTGCAAATAATTGAGTAGCACTGGCACATTATACACATTATGTTAGTGACAACTATCTATTCTCCCAACATCATCCAAAAGGACAATTGGATGGATTTCTCCTTCCACCAATGAAATGGATTTATTATATTCAAGTTTTGGGGTAGCTCATTCCAAAATTCAGCACCCGGTGTTTCCTGTAATTCATTTTGAGACATACTCAATGCATTTTTTAAAAATTCCAGAATATTTAAGAAAATATTATGTTTATTTCCTATTAAATGATTTTTCACCTCTTCCCAATCATGCTTGCTATTATTATATGGCAAGGGAGTAATGCAATAGATGCTTTCATTCCAATCACATTTAGGACTGCTTAACAGGTTTAAAATATATATTTAATTTCCTAAATGTACTACTACAGTTTCTAAATCATTCCTTCTATTATTTAACTCTAGATCTATATGTGATTGACTATTCCACATCTCACTTGAGTTTTTATGCCATTTTTGACATATTGTTGTGATTGTACTCCTTAATGTAAGGCAGTACCAGCAACCGCTGCAGCAGTAATAATTCCCATTAAACCTAATATTCCCATGATAATGAAACCTATCACTCTCTTTGTTCTTTTTAGATAATGATCAAGAAAATGCCATAAAATTTGGGATTCTGAGGATGGTTGCCAATATCTTGACATTTGAAGTGGGAGCCACAATCCTCTTCATCTATGAGCTAAAAAGAGGGTCTGATTTTTTTATGTAGGAATTTTTTATACAAGTATATAGGGAACAATTGTGACAACTGATATTTTTATGTATTATTGTGACTGCTCCTAAAATAAAAACTACTGGGTCTCTTACACAAATGGTCAAAAACTGAGTTGACTTTTTTACCAAGGATATGTTGGATTTGGTTTTATTACCTTGCTACTCAAAAGTAGGTACAATTCCTAAAAAGACCTTCCATAAATAGGTTTGATTTTTATTAACTGCATCATCCCAAGGTTGTGGGCTAAATCTTCCCTGAGGAGTCCAATTTAGTGACGTATTTGTACTTATGATGTTCCCAAAATTCCAAAAATAAGGATAGCTTTCATTAGTCATTTTTGTTGAATTATTAATTGCCCAATTTATGGTTGTGCTTACATTAGTTTCAGTATCCCTATAAGGGCCTGATCCTTTGCAATTCCATAAGAATCATTAAAGAGCACAACCTCCTATGAGCCATGGCATGTATGCCATTTATCACTTTGTAATCTATTTGATACTGGACATGTATGATTTATCATATCTTTTGGTCGATAGGGTAGAGAAGGGAATATAAGAATATAAATTTCAGTTTGATTTCTTTCAGTCATAACCATACTGCGATTTGGGGGCTGTTTACATGGATTGATGGATCCTATGCAGATGGGTCGTTTAAGAAAAGACAAGGTTAGATTTTCAATAAATTTCCCTTCTCCCTCAGGTTTTAGAGGAAGGCAAGAATCAATGGGCCTAGGAAAATGAAAAGACTGATTAATGTAAACAGGATAGGATATGTGCCCCCAAGTCAACTATTCCAAAAGGGGTGTATTAGTAATATAAGCGCAATACGCATAATTATGTGAAGATGCACTACTTACTGCTGTGGTGGTCAAGGTAAGCATAGCAAGGAATAACTGTGTTAGAGTGACATTTTGCCTTTTAAAAGTTACCATCTTTTCTGCTTCTTGTGTCAGCTTCTTCAGCTGACCCCAGTTGGGAGTAGAAGACTGCTGGGGTAACTCAGCCAAATGCTGCTCGTTATCATTTTGACTTCTCTTGTTCATGTCTAGGTTTCAGATGTCTGGACAGGACCCAAAGCTGGTCTCCTTTATCTGTAATGATAAGAGCAAAACCTCAACCCCATATCCTAACTTCTGCCTTTTCCCATTGATTATTATCTTCATTCTTCAAAAAAAATGGTTGTCTAATATTTGTTTTTGTATTTTTGCCTGATTTTTGCCAGAAACGTTCTGCTGCTGATGTATCTGATTCTGACCTTTGGTTAAGAAAATTTATCATAAAAAATGCTTGATATAATCATTCTCACACCTCACCATTTTCCCCTTTCTGTTTTTGTAACATTAATTTCAGGATGTGATAACTTTTTTCAACAATAGCTTGACCGTTGGGGTTATTTGCTTGGGTAAGAGAATTTTGGAGATGTTTATAGAGTTGTGCTAAAAGTGTTTTTGAGGGGTCTGCAATGAGGATAAATACATGCTTGTGGGAAGGCAGAACAAGTAGGGTGTAACGCCTTAAAGACATAATATTGATGCATGGTGGGTGTATTGAACATTTCTTGTGGAAGGACCTTTTATTGATATTTAGTTAGTGTATTTTTGTTAATAATTGAAAGAATATAAAATAAGTGAAGGATTGTCTATAAACTGTTATATTCCAATCTTTTATATTATGTATACATACATTCACATGCTTACCAAACCAGGGGACACATTGATATACTTGGCTTATTGTTGGCTAAAGTCCTGGATAGATACAAGATAAATGCTAATATGTATATTTAGTTTAATAAGCTTATATTGACAATTAGAGTGAGAAACATAAATAACATAATCAATTAAAAGATTAAGTCAATATTGAACAAAGTTACAGAAAGACAGATAAATAGAGCAGTTTTATATATATACTTACCAATATTTAGCTTTTAGATGGGAAGTGTTGAATTAGCAACCGATACTAGAGTTTTGGTTTACTGTGTTCAGGATTAATGAATTTAATACTATAGATGCCAACTTGTGAGTATTTTGCTAATTCCCAAGGAAGGGGCCAGCTTCCTCAGGAAGGAATGCAACACTCCTTGTGCAGTACATGTTAAGGTTTATGCATCAATCCCTGGGAGAGTGGACTGCTCCCTCAAGGAGAAATACAACACCCTTTGAAATGCACTTTATCTTTTTAAATTTGTTACAAAACATCCTTGATGTGCCTACTATTTTAATTTTCAATATTTTTCCTGAAATATGAAAAGTGTTAACTAGTAAGGTATTGGTTTGTTTATTAACAAAGTTTTCTGCATGCTGTTTTACTTTTAGGTTTGGACAATACTCACCAAACTTTTTACTAAAATTTTGATTAGCATTTAAGTATGTTATACATAATTCATAACTATAGTAGATTATGTAACAACAAACAATAATAAGAGTTTTACCTAGCCGACATCCAATGAATAAACTTTTATTTCTTATGCATTTAAGATTCTTAGTAGTATGAATAAAATCACTTTAATTTCTTTATTTTGTGTAATTTGAGGCATAGGTAAAAACAAATTTTGAATATAAACTTGATTTATTGTTGGCTATTTTACTGGAAGGGGAATGTGGGCTGGTTTGACTTGTTTAAGATACTAAAGAAAGCCTTAGCAAATTTTTTTTTTTTTTAAACAGAGTGATAGTGACATAACTGGACATTAATTTTTTGCAACAAACTAGCAATACTTGGGACTGCTGCATACTGCAATGGTGTTATTTTACTTTACTATAATTTATTGTTATGCTTTACCCCTGGCAGCCCCTAATGGCTGCTTTCATTTTTTAGCTATAAACATGTTTTATTTAGCAGAGGTGGGGTAAATCAGACAAACTTAAGTTAAAGCATTTGCCTTTTGATTTTAGGCAGAGAGTTAGTTTCTGCAACACATATTATTATTATATTTTAAAATAATTAAAATTATGATTAATAATATTATAGTTTTATTTAATATTATACTGAGACATTAATAAATTTTCAGGAATTTTATACACTTTTTAAGTATTCATATGAACATTTTATTTGTACAACTTTAATTGTCATAAGGTTAGAAAATTTCTTTTAATTGTACAACAGTTTCAAATACTTCATTCAAATTGTAATATATCAAATGAACTTAACTATTTGTAGTGTTTTACCTTTTTCTAGATAAAAGACCAAATCACTTGTAACAGTGTGAAATAAGAAGCTACTTTTCAGGATTTGACTTTGAGAAAGCAGGTTTGAATATTATTTTTTTTAAAGTGATAAAACTTGTTTCTTCAAGGAAACGAATAGGTTAAAGCATCAGAAGCTACTTTGATAAAATGACTTTCTTTTTTGCATACTGATTATTTAGAAGAAAAACTTTTTGTAAACATTTACTAAAACACATTAATGATTTGAGAAATTTTGAGAAAGAATAAAACTTTAACTTCGAATTATTATACTGTTTGACATTAAATCTTTTAAATTTTTATAGATAAACCTATTAAATGTTACTTAACTTTGACCACAAAAATTCCTTTTCCACAAGCTTTCTTCACTTTTTGTATTCATCCAGGTTTTGTCCCACATTTTACTTTGTTTTAATAACTAAGCATTTTATCTTAGGACAAAATTACTTTCCTTTTCGTTAATAATTATAGCACATTCTATATACCTTCCATACTTGTTTACCAAAATGATTTTGGAAACTGTTTCCAAGCAAACTTCTGACAGCATATAATTACCATCAACATTAAACAAACTTGTTAGAATAATGATTTAATGTGATTATAATTATTTTTATTATTTTAAATTAATAGCCATATTTATTTATTAATATAAGCACTTATTTAATTTTGGCCATTTGAATAGAGCTCTTATAATAATTTTCATTTATCAATTTAATATTACCATCCAGAGATATCAAAATATACACTGACACTGAACAAACAGACAAACACAAAACAAGTAACAACACATCAATAGAAACATACATCTTTGATTTTACTGCTTTTGGAGAATTTTTCTGGAAACTATGGCTAAGTTTTTTACTGTGATAATGATAAGACTGTGGTTTAATTTTATTAGCTTCTATCATCCCACAGCCTTATCATTATGCAGGCAGTAGGAGGTTTTCAAAGTTGCTGCTGGAATGTTTTCCTTATTTTAGTTAACTCTTTGGCAGGATAGTAATGTCCCTGCAACTAATGTTAGATCTTCCCAATATTAACCTTACTAAATTTTTTGGAACAGTCCCTTTTACTCCTGAATTGGCTAGACACACTTTATTTTGTTTCTCAAGTATTAATTTTTTGGTAGCGGCAATGTCCAGGCCAGCACTTCTCTAGGTGGTGACACATAAGTTTGCCCATAATTTGTGGGGACGAAATTAACATTAAGCCTTTGGGAATTTCGAACAGGTGGTGCTGTTAGAGAGGACTGCTTTTTACAATCTTTTTGATAATGACCAGCCTTTCCACAGTTAAAACAGGTTCTGTGACCTGAATGAAGCTGCAAAGCTTCAGGATCACCTGCTTTACTTGCTTGTGCTATGCTTTTCAAGAGTGTGGTTTGTGGTAAAGGAATTTTCACAGATGCTTTAGTAGAATTTAAAGACAGCCTTAAAAGGGGGTTTAGGGGACTTGACTGAGGGTTAAATGCTGTGGGGAAAATGGCAGGTTAAGGGAAGTCTCTTTAGGCACATCAATGTCTGCAGCTGGAACTGAAGGGTTATTAGTTGCTTGCAAAGTGCCATAGTGACCCCTTGTGGTAGCCATGGTAACACAAGCCTCTGTATAAGGCTCTGGATGGTCACTTTCAGAACATTCATTGTCATACAAATGTAAATCAGCCTCAAGCTCATCAGGGACAGAATCCTCTGCATCCCCATTTTCAGAGGGCTCAGTTGATTCTGTTTGAAGAGGCTCAAGGACTAAAGAGATAAGATTGCAAAGATACCAAACGTACAAAGGAATGGACTCTCCCTTCTGATATGCTCACCGTAAGGATTTCATAACTAATTTCCATTGTTTTAAATTCAGAACATTATGCCCTTTAGGCTTAAACCAGTAACAATGTTTTCTAACTAGAAGAAGAGTTCTTCAAAACAGGAAAGTTTAACAGTAAATCCCGTACTTTTTAAAAGCATACACAACACTGAGATACACTCATCAAAATGTGACTGCTGATTCCCCATTACCCTGATGTTCCAGAGATGAAATGAAATAAAGCATACCCTTTGATTGAGGTTTGTGCTCTCCACGCTTTCTGGTACACAACACTGATTCTGATATGGGAGAAGAGGAAAATGTGCCTTCGGATCCCTCTTTGGGTGCCAGTTGGGGAATTTTGGAACAGGTACTGTGAAGACGGTGCCATGGATGAAATGAAATGAGATTTTTTATGAAAGAAAGATGGGGTCAGGGAACCCTCCACCATAAAGTAGAAGAGCCCTGGACTGCTTCCCATCCTGGCTTTTATTGCAAGAAGTTAAATAAAGGATTCACTACTGCCCATGCATTTGTTTAATACATGATTATATTTTTAGCATAACTATTTATCTCTTCTTAGTAACTATCAAGGACCTGTCATGGGAACAGAGGTGTCTCATCTGGGTCATCTTCACTGTTTGCACAAACTGTCCTTGGCGGTTTTCTGCTTGGATTCAGATCATGCATTCTTTTCCTATCATAACTCACTGCTTCAGAAACTTCTTAAAGGTATATTGTTTCTTTCTGTTCTTCATCAGGTATACTCAAAGTTTGCTTCTTTCTGGACCTTTCACACTTCCCAGTGATACCTTCATGCCCACAAGCTTTTTGAACAGAAGAGATAGTCAATAATCCAAAGTCTGTCGTCATGTGTTGGAGCAAGATGGCTGCCAATGTCTGTAGGGTTCAGCCTTCTTTCTCTCCAAGTTCCATGGTCCCAGCCTCTTCCAATATCAGCTGTAGGCTGGGATAAGTTTCATGTCTCTTCTGGGACTCATCTTTCTCTGGGCTCAGTTGCTCTGTTCTCTCCACAAAGTCAGCTGTAAACTATCAGTCTCTTTCTCTTCCCAGGTCCTCTGCCATGTCTATGGAGCCATCTCTTTTCCTCTGTGTTCTCCTGTGTGTTTACTTCCCAGGGCTCTCGCATCCAAAAACTCCAACTAATTCCTCTGCCTTGTCATTATTCTCTCCCACTATAGGTTTTAAGCAGGAATTAAAGCAATAGAATTAGTATGCAGAAATGCTAAATAATATGTTTCTTTTTTTTTTTTTTTGCTTTTTCTACAATTACATAGGTCCTATTTAAACTAGGGCAAATAATTTAATATATTTTTTAATTTGTTAGGCATTTTATTTTAAAAGGCTAGAATAAGGTTGGCACATGCATGATTATTAATCCACAGTCATTATCTCAGAATGTGAAAGAGCTAGATATCAGTTACATTGAGTGTGGTCCCAGTAAACCAGGCTTCAGAATTACATGGGTATATAAGTGGTGATAGGCAGAGAAATGCCCTGCAAAGATGTCCATGCTCTACACTCTGGGACCTGTGAATGTGTTGCCTTACATGGCAAAAGAGACTTTGGGGAAGTGATTAAGAATCTTGGGCTGGTGATATTCTCACAGATTAATTCTGTGGGCCCAGTGTAATTTCATGAGTCCTTAAAAGTACATAATTGCTCTCAACTATAGAACTGTAGTCAGTGGGACACATGTTTAACAAAACATGGCCAGAAAAATGCATCATTCCAAGTTTTGGAGATGAATGCTGAGATTTATGAGTCAAAGAATCTGTGCTTTAGAGGATGGAAAAAGCATAGAAATGGATCCCCTCTAGAGACTCCAGACAGATATGGAGCCCTGCTGATGCCTTGAATTTAACCAAGTGTAACTTGTGTTGCTTTCTAATTTAGAGAACTTTAAGTTAGTAAATTTTGTTATATTAAGCCACTAAATTTCTGGTAATTTGCTAAAGTGTGAAGAGGAACTAACATAAGCACAAAACCTTTCTCTTAATATTTCCCTTGAATCAGAATTTCTGGTATTACTGGCTACTCAGACTATGGATCTAAACTCTTAGTAAAATGTAAAGAATATCAAAAAGAATAAACATACATTTATACTCTCAAGATTTTTATAATATGGTATGAAGATCTGGATTTTTCTTCTATATTGCAGGTATTAACAATTATATTGGAATTAAATAAAATAAGATATTAATACATTTTATTTTCATTGTATTGATTGGATTATCATAATTTTATTAAAGTAAGATCCAATTTTAACTACTTGAATTATTTCATTAATTGTATGTTTCTCTAATACCTGTTTGTTGGGAGTCAATATGCTAAGGTCAGGGTATTATGACTGTCAGTTATTTTGCATTTGTTTTCCCAGCTTCAATTTAGCTTTTTGTAAAATATTTTTTATTATAAAAGTTCTAGGTTTACCATAAAAATAATGCAGAAAATAAAGGGTACACAAATGCCCCCTCCCACACACATAATTTTCCCTATTGTTAACAATTTACTTTAGTGTGGTAACTTTGTTACAAATGGTGACAGAATATTATTATAATACTGAATACTATTAACTATTAGTATAATGCTTAATTGGTACAGAATTTTTGTTTGGGATGGTGGAAAATTTTTATAAAGGATGGTGGTGATGGTAGTACAACATTTTGAATGCAACTAACAGCACTGAATTCAATATTTGAATTTGGTTAAAAAAGGACATTTGGGGTAATATATATGGTACAAGAATTTAAAAAAGCAGTACACTTAGTTTTTTTCAGGAGATACAGGACCTCACACATGGGAAGCAGGTTCTCTACCCCTTGCGCTTTATCTGTTCCCTACAGTTAGCTTTTGACTTTATAATCTGCTGCTTTTTAAATATATTTAAAATGTAAATGAAAATGTATTTTATACTGTGATAAATGTATAAAGGTAAATGAATATAATGCCTGTCAGAGTGTACGTAAACAACAACATGAAAAAATATTCCTTCCTAAAGTCTTAAAAAATTTAGCAAATTTGTTGCATTGCAATATTAAAATTTTTATTCCATAACTTGGTATCTGGATGCATCTATTAAAGTTCTTATTTCTCTCTTTTACGTTATGGAATTTAATATATCACTTGGATTAACAGGGAATAAACTTCAACTATTATAGGACCTTCTGAATTCAAACTCTTCTTATAGCTGGATAAAATATTGCATACTTGATTAAAAGTTACACTTACATGCCCCCCACTCTCTCGTCTTTTTTAGCGGGTCAGGGTTACATGGTGGCAACTGTGGCAAAGCAAGAGCCTCAGAGAGCCTCGGAGACACCGCTATGGCCAGCACAGCCAAAGGCATGAGATGACTCTGGGGTCTTTCTGTGGACCCTGCACTCACTGGATGAGTTGTAGAAATCTCGTTGTATCAGCGTAAGATGGATGGTAGCTTTGATTGTGATTGTTGTGAGCTGGAGCCACCTGATCACTAACAAAAAACATCTTTTGTTAACCAACAACTAGCAGAGCTTTCTTTTGAAATACATAGCAACAAAGTTAGAAAAGAAGCAAAATGGAAATAGTGCTTACCAGCACCTTAGAACGATGCTGCTGAGGACCATCCAACACTATCTGCATTGTGAGGAGAATGTTCATAGAAGCCTGTTGTGTGCATATTTATTCACATTTTTGTTAAAAGTTAAGTCGTTTAGCTCAAGGACATCTGAGTACATAGTATGTCATTTCATTTCGTTTGAGTTTCTTGAGTGTTTTCTTTAAATGTCTGCAGAGTTGCTGCCCCTTTCTTGAACTATGAGTACTGCAATCTTTTTAATTCTCAATATGAGTAGAGCATTTTGAGCTTTAAATCTAAGGGGAACTCAACAACCTGGTTGGTATATGCAATGAACATCAAGAAGCCATCTTGCTGTGGAAGCAGAATTATTTTTCTTCTCCCTGTTTGAAAGATCTTTCCTTTTGATACCAGTGTTCTCCCTTGTTTACACACGTTCAACAATTTGAAAGGAAGAGACAATAGTAAGGGTTTCAAAATAGCATAGAAATTTGAAAGTATCATGAACATTCATGGTTTTGATCTGGGCTCCAGGTATATGGACTTAAAACCATTGGGTTGGGGAGGCAATGGCTTGGTTTTTTTCTGCTATAAACAATGACAGTGACAAAAGAGTTGCCATCAAGAAAATTGTCCTTACTGATCCCCAGAGTGTTAAACATGCTCTACATGAAATAAAAATTACTAGAAGTCTTGACCATGAAAACATTGTGAAAATTTTTGAAATTCTTGGTCCCAGTGGAAGCCAGTTAACAGAGGATATGGGATCTCTTACTGCACAGAACAGTGTTTTCATCATTCAGGAGTACATGGAGACAGACTTGGATAAAGTGCTGGAGCAGGGCCCTTTACTGGAGTAACATGCCAGAATTTTCATATAACAGCTGCTATGTGGACTCAAGTATATTCACTCTGCAAATGTACTGCACAGAGATCTCAAACCCGCTAATATTTTCATTAATACTGAAGATTTGATGCTGAAGATAAGTGACTTTGGTATTGCACGGATCATGAATCCCCATTATTCCCATAAGGGTCATCTTTCTGAAGGATTGGTTACTAAATGGCACAGATCTCCACATCTTTTACTTTCTCCTAATAATTATACTAAAGCCATTGACATGTGGGCTGCAGGCTGCATCTTTGCTGAAATGCTGACTGGTAAAACCCTATTTGTAGATGCAAATGAGCTTAAACAAATGCAGCTGATTTTAGAGTCTATTCCTGTTGTACATGAAGAAGATTGTCAGGAGCTTTTCAGTGTAATTCCAGTTTACATTAGAAATGACGTGACTGAGCCTCACAAACCTTTAACACAGCTGCCTTCAGGAATTAGTCACTTATAAATAGGATCTTCAAAGATCCTATTATGATAAGGCCAAATAGAATTAAGGTGGTCTTTAATCCAATATGACTGGAGTCCTCCTAAGCAAAGTAAATTTGAACTCAATAGGAGACAATTAGGGAAAAAGGCAGCTAATGACAGGGGCAGAGATTGCATTATGTATGAATTGCCAACAAGCTACTTCCAGAATGCTATGGATGTCAGAGAAACTGTGATGTCATTGACACCTTAATTTTAGACTTCTAGTCTCCAAAACTCTGAGACAATAAATTCCAGTTGTTTAAGCCAACCAGTCTGTGGTACTTTGTTACAACATACCTGGCAAACTATGATAGTGACCCACTCACCGAAAATTCTGAACTCATGTGATCTGAATTAAATCAGTTAGTAAATTGCCTCCCTCTGGTCTCCCAAGGCCTCCTTTCTGAACCCTTGGAAAATTTTCATTGTTAAAACTACCATAATTAGCTAGGTGGGATGAAATAAAATGCAATACCAATATGGTTTATCCTTTACATTTATGAATGGGGAACAAGGAAATCAACCTGGCAATTGCAAAAGACTACAGTAAGCAGAGCAATACATAAACAGCTATTTTTGTCAAAGACCATAATATGCCAGTAGGAACCAGACCTTGTGAGTGTGACTGCAGGAATTTGTTATTTATATTCTCAGTTTCCAGCTTAGCAGTGTGTGAAAAATGCATCAATCAAGTGCCAGAATGGAGGAAATATCAGTGTTGTCTTTAAGGTGAATATATGTCGTAATTTGCCAGGGGAACTATAACATATACTGCAAAACTGGATAGATTAAATACCAGAATTTACTGACTCATGGTTTTGGAGGCTAGAAGGCCAACATTAAGGTATCAACAGGGCTTGCTTATCCCACAGTTCCTAACATTCCAGCAATCCTCTATCACATAGAAAAGTCTCACTCCTTGTGTCTTCTCCCCCAATTCCCAGTGACATCTGGGTTCTACTGCCTTCTCCTGGCTTTTACTGGAGAAGTGACTGCCTATAAAGACTAATCATATTGATTAAGACCCACCCCGATGCAATTTGGTTTCATTCAAAGTAAAATCTTCAAAGATCTTATTCAGAAATGAGTTCAAAGCTTAGCTAATAATATCATCAAATATCCTATTTATAAATGGGTTCACATCCACAGGATGCAATTTAGGATTTGAACAATTCTTTTCTGGGATAAATGATTCAATCCCCAATGGTAAGTTTCCACCAATTCTGTTTCTGTGTGTGTCTGTGCATACACTTTTGAAATAGCTATTTCTTCTTTTTGACAGAATATTTTATCATTATATAATTTCCCTGTGTCTAATTTTCTTTACCCTAAAGTCTAGTTTGCAAAACATTAACATAATTGATGCTATATGTTAAGGCTTAAGTCTGATAATTTAATTTTCATTTTCTGATTGTTCTATCAGTTTTTCTTTATCTTTTCTTTATCCAGCCTTTTTGTGGCATTCTTGAACAAGTATTAAAATTCTATAATTATTTTTCTATAGTGTTTTTGAGTGTCTCTTTGAATAGATTTTTGTGGGTTTTCTAGATATTATATTTTATATACAAAATTTTTCAGTCTTTTAGTGTCATTGTTTTACTATTTTGAGTGAAGCGTAAAAACCTTACCTCCATTTATATCTCTTTACCTACCCCATCGATAACATAATTATCTTAAAGTTTCCTATACATACATCAATAACCACATAAAAGACCATTGTAATTGTTGTTTCCACCATGTAAGCACACTTTAGAAATCTGAAGAAGAGGTGGAAATGTTATTTTTCTTACCATATATTATCTCTTTCTGTTTTTTCCTTCCTTCCTGACCTTCCAAGTTTCTTTTCTTTTTATATTACCTTTCTTTTTAAAGAAATTCCTTTAGCCTATATTTTATAATAGGTCTGTTGGAGATAAATTCTTTTATCTTTTATCTGAGAAAGTCTTTATGTTCCTTTAATTTCAAAATGATACTTTCACTAGATACAGGACTATGGTCTGACAGGTTTATCATTTCATTGCTTGAAAAATATTGGGCCAATATTTTCTCATTTCCATGGTTTTTGTGGTGTCATTCAATTATATTCCTATTACATGTATGTGGTTTCTATCTGGATGCTTTCAAGGTTTTTGTCTTTGTCTCTTGTTTTCAGATGTTTGAAACACTAATGTATTTCTTGTCATGGATTTATTTGGGATTGTCCTGTTTGTAATTTGCTCAGGTTCTTAAATCTATTTTCTGTTTTGTTTTCCAACTTGGCTTCTGTTGACATCTGTAAAAGAGTTAAGACATCTTAATACTGCTGGGCAGGTGGTTCAGGTTCACCACTGGGCCTTCGGTGATAACACCCCAGACTGGAGGAGGAATGACATATCCTTCCTGCTCCCCATGTGGGTTCTGCTGACCCCTTGGGAGTGTGACCTAGTCACTGCTGACTTGGTGATCAAAGTTTTGACTCTCCATTAGGCCTCCTCTGACACTACCTCACAGAAAAGGGAGAAGGATGCCTTGTTACCATCAGGTGGGAGTGGATGTCCAGGCTTCTCATCGGGTCTCCACTGACACTGCAGAAAGGGGACTCATAATTGCCTACTGGAGATGAAAATCCTGCTTCCCTAAGTGGAATTCTCTGATACCATTTCAGTAAGGAGTTTGGGGTGGGTGCCTTGTTATAGCATGGCATGCGTGGAAATCTAAGTGTTCCACTTGAATTTTGCTGCTCAGGGTGTCTGTAAACCAAGTTTTTTTTTTCCTGTGGCATTTAAATGGATTAGAGAATTTATTACGTAAAAGTGTTTAGACTTCTTGACTGCCTCTTTCCTTTTTTTTTCCTTTCTTTTTTTTTTACTTCCGAGGACAATCTTTTGTTTGGAGCTTATTTTATCTACACTCATTGGCTTTTCAAGCTTATATGGAGCATAAAGAAGACCCAGGGAATTCCTTATCATTTTTTATCTTGGCTTCCAAGGTCCTATCCAATCTGCCAACTTCTCTCCACCTGTCAATGTTTTCATTTTTAACTTTATATGTAATGTCATTTTTTTTTAGTTTTATTCCACAGGAGGAATAGGGAAAAGGGCATCTATCCACCCTCCTGGAAGCAGAAGTCAGTTTCTGACACTCTTATGTGATCCTTGTGAGATTTTCTATACACGACTCATTTCTTTACTACAAGACTCATTCCATTATCACAAGAAACATCATGGTCATAGACAGTTTGCTCAAACAAGAGAGGTGGCATTATTTCCTCAAGCTATGCAACAATGGAATATATCAGTAGAAAACCAAGAATTCTTATTCTGTCTCTAGGAACAAATTCATGGTAAGTTAAATACTTATTGAAATATAACATCAGCACCTAAGTCCTCTACTTGGCTCAATATTTTCCTATGCAATTATTTGTTTAACTTTCAAAATAATTTCAAATTTATAGAAATGGATCAAGTTTCATATAAAGGATGTTTTTCTGAACCAATTGAGAGTGATTTTCATATGTGATCTTTCAAGACTGAAATAATTTAGTGTGTAAAACCAGAAAGAGGAAGTTTTTCTAAATAAATATAAATAGCACCACATAAAAATCAGGAAATTAGTCCAGATATATTATTATTATGTAATCCAAATATGCCAGTCAAGTTTATCTAAGTGTTCCAATATTGTTCTTTAGAGATAAAACATTCTATTCAGGACCATTGTTGAACATATTTGATATGATTGCTTTAATATCATCCTTCAATGGAACATTTCCATACACTGTCCTTGACTTTAATGACTTGGATGCTCCTTCAACTATTTTGTAAATAGAAAAGAAGATGTAGAAAAGTAAAGAAGTTGTGAATAATAGGTTATCAACACTTTCCTTGTTTCCACATTAAAAAAAAAATCAACATGCTTAAGAAATTAACCATCATGAACCACCATGATGCAATTCTTTCCTCATGAGATGTCTTGATGACTGGTTATTACAGAGACTAATTTAATATCAAGTTCCAATTAATAAGCTTTTATTGTCTATTTATTTTTACAGCAGTCTATTTATTTTACTATCAATAACTATCCATATATTGTTATTGTTCTATTGTGTTTTTACACATAAATATGTACTACATTTGTGAGGTAATAAATTATATTAAAACACTGCAAGAGTTCAGACAAACTATAACATCTGAGGGAATATTCCCCACCAGAGTGCCTTCACTTCAGACACCAGCAGGAAGTTCCTCAGGGCCACCCTCACAAAGATCTGGTGGCTACAAATTTTGGGGTCCCTATGACCACAATTAAATTCAATAATCCACTAGAACAACTCTCAGAACTCAAGGAAGTGTTATACTTAAAATTGTAGATTTAGTATAGCTAAAGGATACAAATGCATAGAGAGGAGTTTGGGATGCATTCAAACACAAAGATTTCAGTTGTCCTCTCCCCATGGAGTCATGGATGTGGCTACCTCCTCCAAAAAAAGATAGGAGAGTATACACTGAGTATTGCCAACCAGTCGGCCTCACCCAAGTTTTGGGTGTCCAGAGTTTTTTATAGCACTTGATCACATGCTGCTCACATGACTGACCTTAATTTTCTATACCCTTCCAGAGTTTGGGAGGATGGAAATGATATGGTTGTCCCAAAGCCTCTATCATATATCACATTGTTACACTGTCTTGTGGCTAAAGACTCACGACAAAGTTAATCTTAGAAAGCAGGACATTCCCAGGGCCTAAAGATTAATTTCCCAGTAGACAAGGGCAAAGGCCAAATCTCTTTTCAGGCAATGATAAATCTTTTATACAAAATTTATTATACAAAATATGTAATGCTTAAAAGCTAACTGTTAAAAATATGTAGCTATATTTTACAAAAAATAATGTCCATTTTTCCCTGAGGCTCAAAAGTAGTTTTTAATAAATAGCTAAAATAGTTAGATGATGCTTGAGAAGATGCAAAATTTCCAAGATGCTCTTTATTTTCTCCAGAAAAATTGAACAAAATCTAAAGCATGTTATAGGAGAAGGTTTGATTGCTTTGTAAATATATAACTACTTTAAGTAATTCAATTAAAAATATATGGTTTCCTAATGTAAAAACAAGCACTGGACTTGAACACATGATTCATAATGTAGGGAAAAACTAATGGTCAAAAAAAGTTGTGAAAGCACACACTCAAGAATCCTTCTGAGAACATAGGAAGTACCTAATAAATGAAAACAGATTAATATGTCAAGCCCCTATATTACTGCAAATAAATATGAATCTTATTCTTCAAAAACTGTAACTCCTGGTTACCATAGATTATGAAGGGTAGGGGTAGGAAGAATAGAATAAATGGAACACAGGGCATTTTTAGGGCATTAGAATTGTTCTGCATGATCTTGCAATAATGGGTTCAGACTATTTTAAATTTCTTCAAAACCTATAAAAGTGTACAGTACAAAATGTAAACCATAATGTAAACCATTGACCATGGTTAGTAGCAATGTTTCAATATTTGTACATCAATTATAACAAATGTACTATGCACATGTAAAATGTTATAAATAGGGGAGAGTGGAAAAGAGGAAGGGCATTGTGTATATATGAATCCCTTATATTCTCAATGTGAATTTTTCTATAAACTAAAGCTTCTTTGAGGATAAAATGAAAACAATATGACCCTGGGGGAATTTACAGAAGAAAATGTTACTATACATATGAGACAACAGATCTTACAGTGATGAGAGACTTAATGTCTAAAATTTTTTATTATTTCAGTTTTTAATTTTTTTGTATTATATTTGTTATTTTTAAAACTATTCTTATTACCTCATTTTCTCATTAATTTTACTTCGTTATTTTGTTGGCTTCATTTTTGGAGAGGTTTTGGATCACAGATGGGTCACAACTGTGGCAGGGAAGGAACACTGCTGTGGGGTGTTGGTGATGGGAGAAGCATGGGGAGGGATGCACCTGAGGCATTCTTCTAAGCATATGAAAATGTTCAGTGCTCACGGGGCAATGTTTCTGTGGGTGGAGATCCACACAATAAATGCAAGAATATTGAATTCCCATCCTGGGGAGTTCTGCTACATTCTTTAGGAGAGCAAGAATCCCCTGAGTTAAAGGGCAGTGCCTAGTGAAGGAGGATTGATCATTACACCAGATCCTTGATATTGATGATTGTATTTATGAACATTTTGTTGTGAAATTTAAACTTAGCTTAGTATTATATAGTGCCTAAAAGTTACATCATAAAAGACTCCTCAAATGTGGCCTTTCTCTAAGCCAAAACTGAGCATATAAATGCATTATCTATACCCCTGCCCCTAGCATGGAACATGATTCCTGGGAAGAGCCTCCCTGGCACCAAGGGATTATTACCAAGTGCCAACTAGCAATGCATCTGGAAAAAGACCTTGACCTAAAGAGGGAAATGGTAAATACAAATGAGTTTTCATGTCTATGAGATTTCAAAGTGTATCAGGAGGTCATTCCAGAGATTAAAAGATTATGCTGATGGACATCTCAGCAGGATCTCATAGAGTGCAACAGTAAAGTGTGCCTCAAATAGCAGGTATCTTGAGGGCTACAGAGACATCCAGATCCTATAAGAAGGGCAGACAGCTCAGGAATTTGGCACCCTGTCAGTGGGCCTTAGTTGGGAATTTACGCTCCCCAGTGTAACAGAGTTAGACTCATTTATAGTCTCTTGACAAAAGGCTTTTCTGCCCTTTTATTTGAACATATAATTAGCACTATATTTGATAAATATATGTTGCAGAGACATAAATATTTGATCTGTCCATATGCCAGTTGAGCCCTGAATGTCAGCAGAGTTGCAACACCTACTCTCCAGTTCATTGACTCACCCAGGATAACCAAGGGGCTGATGATGGACAATATCCATTCCAAGGAACAAAAGCCTTTGTAACCACAAGCAAGGTAGCTACATCCATCTGCCCCATGGGATCTAAGCCCCCTCTCTATCTGAAAGAAGGTGTGTATAACTATCCCAAAATCCTTAAAATTGGGGAATGAACAATGGACTAATATAGATTTATTATTATTCTTTATAGAGTTATTCTTCTTCTAGGAATGGAAGAACTTTTATTGTTGATATAAAGTCAGTGTCTACCAGAGGTTCTTATGGGAGGGTGTGGGAAGAATAGGTGTAATATTGGGGAATTTTGAGGACATTGAAATTGTCCTGCAAGACATTGAAGTGAAAAATACTATACATTTTGTCATAATCTACAAAATTGTGTGGGACAGGGTGTAAACAAAATATAAACTATAGTTCACAGTTAGTAGCAATGATTCAATATGTGATTATCAATTGTAATTAATATGCCACACTAATGAAGGATGTTTTAATGGGGGAAATTATGGAATGTGGAGGGAGTGGGGCATATGGGAATACCCTATATTTTTTACATAACATTTAACTAATCTAAAGCGTCTTTAAAAATAAAAAATAATTTTAAAAATTGTGAAAAATTTAAGCTAAATATTAAAACACATCAAGCTTAATATTTTTTACTCATTAAATATAGTTTAATTCTTACAAATCTTTTGAAAATGCAATTCATATATAAGGCAACCTCAGAATCAACTCTTATATTTTAATAAAGTTTCTTCTTTCTCTAATTAGAAAGGAAGAGAGACAAGGAGACACCACAATGTGCTTTGCCATGTAACAATCTAAAGATCAAGGGTCATCAGCAGCCTGCCCTAAAATAACACACCCTTCATGAAGAAAGCATCACCTATATGATGTTTGATGTAGTCTTTATCCCACCCTCAATCCATGAGTGAATAAATTGCCGTTATTTAATCTGACTCTTATGATGATATTTCCTTGAGAAGACCATGAAAATTTGGTAACAGGAAAGTGGGGTGATGCTATAGCAAATACCAATAATGTGGAAACAACTTTAGAATTGGGTATATGGATAAAAGGTGAAAGAATTTTGAGTTGCTTGATAGAAAAAAAAGCTACATTACTTTTTTAGAGACTGTTGGTAAAATTTTGGATGCTAAAGCTTCTTCTAATGAAGGCTTAGATGGAAATTCTGTATGTGTTATTGGAAACTGGAGGAGAGGTAATCATTTTAAATTGGCAAAAAATGGCAAAATTAAATTCTGATGTCAGATAGAAGGCAGAATTTGAAAGCAAAGAACTTTCATTTTAACTGAGGAGATTTCCAAACTAAATGTATAATGTTCATCCTTGTTTCTTCTTTCAGCTTATAGTGAAATGAGATTGAAAAAGAATAAGCTGAAAACTGAACTTCTGGGCACAAAGTAAACAGAAATTGATGGTTTGGAGAATTCTCAGCCTATCTCAAACTAAGCTCAATGTGAGGATTTAACTGAACATGAAACCAGTCAGCAATTTCTGTGGTAGCCAGTATTTGGAATATAGTTATCCAAGAAAGAGCTATAGAAAATCCTTCTGTCTCATGAATTGATCACTCATGAATACATGCAAAGCCAACAAGTTTTTTTATGTAATTTGTATAAACAAAATCACTACTAGCCTGGATTAAAAGGAACAGAAAACTAACAATATGAAGGAAGAATGACTTCTAGGACAGAACCACGGAAGGTGAGGTCTAGACTGAAGATATCTCTGGGCAAAGACAGTAGGCCCACCCATGTGTGTAGAAAGGGCAGGTCTGCCCCTGCCCTTGGGGGAGGCATATCTTCCATCCCCTTGTTCTAGAAGAGTGTTGCAACCCATGTGGACAAAAATAATAGGGCCTGTTCCCTGGAGCTAAGTAGAGAGTCTGGTTGCCCAGTGCTGTGAGAGAATGGAGCCTTCACCCCAATATTTGAAAAGTATGACTGCTTACAGAAGCACTTGGAAAGGGTGGGGCTGCTGATTCCTTGGGCCCAGAGAACAAAACATTGTTCCATAAATTACTCTCAGTTCTTGAAATCTAGTGGAGTATGTCCTGCTGGGCTTTGAAATTGTTTTGGACCCAAGACCCCTGATTTTCTACCAATTTTTCACTATTGTAATGGATATGCTTGTCCTATGCCTGTCTCTCCATTTTTATATTTGAATCAGATAACTTGTTTTCTAAGTTTCACTGGCCCACAGTCAGGGGAGAATTGTGTTCCAAGAAAGAAATTATGCATAACTGATTGTAATGAGACTGTATAATTAGCATTGCTATAGTAATGACAAAACACTTTTGGGATGTTACTATGTAATGAATGTATTTTGTATGTAGAAAGAACATGTGTTTTCAGGGAACAGGGGGTGTAGTTTGATGATTTGAAGCTAAATGTACCCCAGAAAACCATATTCTTAATGTTAATCGATTCATTTGGATGTGAACCCATTGTAAGTAGGACTTTTTGATGAGATTGCTTTAGATAAGGTGTGGCCCAGTACAATCAGTATTTATCTTAATCCTATTGCTGGAATCTTTTACAAGCAGAATGAAGTTGAGAAAAAGAAAGAGAAAGCAACAGGAAACAAAAGCTGAGCATCAATGGAACCCAGCAAAGAAGTGAGATACAAGGAAACAGGACCATATGCCTTGCCACATGACAAGCTAAGAAGCAAGGATGACCTGCTGCCAGCCCCAAAATGCCACAGGCTTCAGTAAAAAACATTGCTTTGATGATGCCTTGATTTGGACTTTTCCCAGTCTCAAACTGCGCATACAAATTACCATTGTTTAGCCTGACCTGTGTCAATGAGCAGCCCAGGAAACTGAGAAAAAGGATCATGATATAAAAGACAAAATTTTATAAGAAAATATAACTGGCATCTACATTCCATATTTTTAATCAAGATCCATTGTAATCTTGAGGAACTAACTTGATTTATCTTTCTTTTTTTTAAAGATTTATTTTATTTATTTACCACCCCCCCTTGCTGCTTGTGCTTGCTATATCCATTTGCTGTGTGTTCTTCTGTCTGTTTGTCTCCCTTTTTGCATCATCTTGCTGTGCCAGCTCACTGTGCCGCATGAGCCATCAGTTCACCATGCCATGTGGGCTGTCAGCTCACCGCACTGCCTAGGCCAGCTTGCCTTCACCACAAGGCCCGGGGAATCGAACCTGGGGCCTCCCATATGGTAAATGGGAGCCCAACCACTTGAGCCACATCTGCTTCCCTAATTTATTTTTCTTTGTTTAAAACATGAAAACTACTCTAACCTGCTACTTAAACCCTTCAGTTCTTATGAGAGCACAGTTCTAAACTGTGCTTTGAGGCTACAGGGCCTGGCTATGAACACACTGCCACAAATACAAATCAATAAATGAGGAAATACTGAATTCCCAGCCTGGAGAGCTCTGCCACATTCTCCAAGGGAGCAGCAACAGTCCCCTGAGTGCAGG
>JAQZBX010022707.1:0-31356 GCA_029593785.1 Cabassous unicinctus | reverse complement strand
TCCAATCCATTCACTGGTTAATGGATATTTAGGTTGTTTCCAGATTGGGACTATTTTTGGTGAAGATTCGGAGCAACTGTAGCTCTTATGCAATGTTGCGGAGTATGCAAAAAATGGTTCAGACAATTTCAAAAACAGTTTAAAATTTCTTAGAAAGTTAAACAAATACTTGTCAAGTGACCCAGCAAGTCCATGCATAGACATTTCCTTGGGAAAAATGAAAATATTTTTCCATACATAAAATGTATACAAGCAATGTCACAGCCATCTTCATAATAGCTTAAAATGAAAATCATGGGCTTTTTTGACAAAGTATTCAATATAAAAATATGTGGTAGAAAAGAGAATACAGTAACTAAAGAAATGCTGTGCTGTTGTCCATCTAAAGCACTTTATGTATTATTTGATATTCATGGTTTTAAGAAGATTGCACTTTCTCAGATGCTCCTTGAACCTTAAATTTCCTATTTTTTCCCATTAAAGAGTGTGCAGATGTTTCCAGCCCAGCCATCCTTTGCTATGCTACAGCCAAATGCCTCTCCTCATTTTACTCATTTTCCACATTTATACTAGGTAACTTCCAGCCTCTGCAAGTTTTGTGTATTATTCAACATCCAGACAATTTCTTATTTGACTTCTTTGTTTATCTGAATACTATAATTTCTTAAAAGCTCAGTTCAAATCCTATGAATTCCATCCTCCAAGTCAATGGTGACACTATCTAAACTCCAATTTATTGTAAATGCTGAATGAGAATCTGCCAAAATTCTATTGCCAGAGACTATTCCAAATTTTAATCAATGTCTATTTTAGGTTCAAATACCTGTTCAAATGCTTCAACTTTTAAGTTAGTTGATTTTTTTTCCCTATAGGATAGATTTGTTTTTATAAAAGAAATGACAAATCAACAGTTATTGAAAGTTTGCTTTAAAGTGACATTTTTAGACACCTCACTGTGAGTATAGAATGAAAGTTACATCTTGTTTCTTGCATAATATATTCTGAACATTAATGGTCTTTCTTTCATAAAGTTTGCCAAAATCTGTGAGGAACTAGAGAAGCTGAGGGATTTACAATGGAAACCTGGACAGTCTTTGAAGGGAAAGTGAAACCGAGTACTGAAAATTAACAAATAACTAGAGTCACTGAATTATTATATAGATGTTTTCTGTGTAATGTAGAATGATTCACTCATTGTAATCATGGCCTTGATGTTTGTTAACTTTAAAGTAACTAGGGAAAAATATCTGAAACATATTTCTTTGATTCTAATACTATGTTTTAGTTTTATAACGGTGTAATCTTCAACTAGTAACTATGCATGACTTGGATTTTGTCAATCCTTAACAGCCCCTGATTGCCTACTTTGTTTAGTTAAGTCATGTTGATTAGGTGATTTACAACTTTATGAATCAGCATAGCCAGACTTTTAATTTAGCGGTATCTTACGTGGATTGAACTATTTACAACTTTGTATATTACCTAGCTGACTTTGTCAGTTCCTAATGGAGGTTAATTGAACAATTTACATTCCAATTGGTAACCTGTAATCTGGTACTTACCCCAACCAGCTCCTGGAGCCTGCACTAACACACTTCCGACTAAACAAATCAATCTCTTAACCTTCCAATGTCATTCATTATCTCTACATTCCTTTGTTTAAATTTCATAAAAACCCAAAGTTTCTCCAATTCAAGGGGAACAGATTTGAGATTTTTCACTCCTATTCTGCTTTGCACAATACAATAAGGACTCGTTCTCTCTTTGAAATCCTGATGTTTCCAGAATAGTCTTTGAGTGCATCAAGTTGATTACCAGGGTGTTTTGTCTGGCAACAAAAGTACTAGACATATTGCTAGGTATGTCCTACCCAACATCTCAATAAATTGATTCATAACCCTTCAAGGTGCAGTTTATTAATGAAAGATGAGTTATACATATAAAACATCTGATAAGCCATCAGATGTTAAGGAAAATGTTAAGGCTCACATGACTAAAGCATAGGAAGTGGAAGAGAAATTTGGGGCTTCAGTGGAAAACTATATACTGTCTAGAGCAGGCATTCCAGGTTATCTGATTGAATGGGGAATCAATTACAACTCCATGTATTTTATGGATAGCAGATATGAATGCAAATATTTCTTGTCAATAGACATGCAATTCTTGTCTGGTAAAAGTTCTCTTGACTTCCAGCCCCTTCAATTGAAGATGTCAGTTTTGCCTCTCATTTGTTTCAATATTCTTTACCTGTAAATGTGTCTGTTCTTTGGATTGTCTTTTGCACTGATTATAACACTTTACATGTTTTCTCATGAATTATTAAAATAAAATATTTAACCCATGTCCATTTTCATATCTGTAACAAGAATCATGATTAACTCTTCTTCAAAAATTTTTTGAAAATTTCAAAACAACAAAATTAAACTCATTTTTTCTGACCATAAAGTCTTTGCTTTTTTCACTGTCCCATGATTAGCTCATTATTTCCACGATAAGTTACTTCTGTCATTGTCAATTCCCTTAACACAAAAATATATTTACATTTTGAACTCTTTTATCAAGGATACAACTATCTCTCAAGATTGATTTATCTTTTCTACAACAGGTCAGTCCTATGAATGACATTCAAGGGTTTTAAGGGAACTATGTGGCTTTGTTTCATAAAGATCAGTCCTGATCTAGTTGGAGCATTAGCAGGAAGCTGTAACCTTGAAGAAGATGGGGTCATGTCAGTGTATGTCCCATAAGACATGAGTCTGTGGCGCCTCTAAGCTCTGACTTTTCCAGCTACCAGCATTGGAGGGTATAAATCAGTAGTAATATTTGCTGTTGAAGGAATCCAAATAGCAAAGGAAATGCCACTTTTTCAGCTCTATTATCCATACAGGTGAAATCTGAACCTTGGACTCACGACAAACATCTAATTAGAAAAGACCTAATGCCTATGTTTTGTCATGGAATCATGTAGTCTGAGCATTATAAGGGACCTTGATGTCATGTGGGCCAGTCTCTAGCTGATGTTTCAATTCCCTCTGAAACACCTTTAGGACTACGTTTAGAAACTTTTAATGAAAGGAGTTCACCATCATCTGAAAAACCCAATTATGCCCAGCACTCTGACCATTGGCAGAAGTGTTCTTTAGCCTAAGGTACATATTTACCAAATGCACTTATAATGTGTACCATTTACTAAGAATTTCTTTACTGCCTGGTACTATGCTAGGGACTTAAATGTCCTCTGATTCTTACAGTGACTCTAGGTGGTGGTGCCCCATTTTACAGAGGTAGAAACTAAGGCCCAGGTGTTAAGTAACTTGCCCCCAAACTTACAGGTTTGCTTCTTTTAAGTTTCAAATTTGGGATTCAAATTATTCAACTCAAGTTTGCACAATTCCAAACTGTACCTACCCCAACCCCTTTTTTACCCCAAGCAAATATTACTAATTTATTAGCAATTTCATTTCTCAAAAATTGAAAAATATTTTAGGGGAGATATGTAAATATTGTCTCATAAAGAAATGCATACTTTATTTAGGGTATTTTGTTTAGATAGTTTGTGACAAGATTTCAAAAAGACAAGATTTTAATACAGTGTGAATGATTCTAAAACTAATTGGAAAATTATTATTTTTTAAGGGTTCATGATTTTTGTAGTGTAGTTCCATGAATTTTTTTAAATTCTGTTACTCTGCATACAATCTGACATTTTCCATTTTAATCATATTTAGATATATATTTCAGTGCTGTTAATTATGTTCATAGTATTGTGATAACATAACCACAATCCATTACCAAAATAATTCCATCATTTCAAATAAGATCCCTGTACATTTTAATACTTAACTTCCCATTCCTTATCCCCACCCAGTCACCTGGTAACCTTTATTCTACATTCTGACTCTGTCAGTTTGTTTATTTTCTACATTCTGATTCTATCAGTTTGTTTATTCTAATTATTTCATATCAGTGAAATCATACAATATCCTTTTGTGTCTGGCTTATTTCACTCAATGTAACGTCCTCAAGGTTCATCCACCTTGTTGCATAAATCAGGATGTCATTGGTTTTTTTTTAATGCTGAATAATATTTCATTGTGTGTATATACAACATTTTATTTATCCACTCATCAGTTAATGGGCACTTAGGTTTCTTCCATCTTTTGGCAATTGTGAATAATGCCGCTATGAACATTGATGTGCAAATAACTGTTCAATTCCCTGCTTTCAATTCTGTTTCCCCCTTTTAAAAATTATTTAATTTACCTCTTGAACCATCCAACAGTTCAAATTCTTCTTTCTGGGGACAACATGCTGAGTTTAGTGCATTTAGGAAGCCTCTGGAATTCCAGTCTCTTTGAGTTGTAACATTAGCATGCTCACAACTTGAGTTTTTTAGATGAAGTAATTGTTATGGAAGCCTGAAATCTATACCACTATTTACAAAGGGACTTAATCCATAGATCATTTAGAGGCCTCTTTTGGAAAGTTTATTAAGTGTTGTCATTGCAAGAAACAGAATTTCTCTAGCTCAAATAAGCAGGAAAATGATGTTGAAAGAGCGTAGACAGGTTTGGGGAATCTTAACAAGGTCCAGAGGGTTGGGCTCGAAATCTCTGCAGCCAGGAACAACTCTCAATAAGACTTCTGCATTGAAGCCACCTCCTATCCTACCACTTGGCAAATTGCTTGCCCTTATGATGCCAACATGTGGTCCCAGAAGCCCTGCAATCGCTACCCCACAAAAGCCAGACAACTTTACCACTACCTTTGCTTAAAGATGAAATCCATGGAATACATACTTCCTCATATTTTTTTCTTCCAAATAAAATAGAGTACACAAATGCAACAACCTACTTATATAGCTGAGACCTAAGGGAAAAAATGTTAGGGAAAAGAAAATAAGGATTTTACTACTGGGTGTGGGGTGCAGAATCATGAGGTGGAAAATTCTCCAAACACAGGAAGTGTTTTCCCACTAAGATGGCATGTGATACATACCCACTGGAGGAAGCATAGGTCGTGATGAAGCAAATCCTGAGATTTTGAGAAAAAAGATGATTCACTTGTTTGCAAAGCCACCTGAAATATTGGTGTTTCTATTTATAGTGTGTAAAGATATACCTGATCTCGAAGCAGTTTGCTCTTGGCAGTGACTTCAGTTTCTTATCATTTGGAAGCTGGGGAATGACAGCTGGATTATTGATCTTTTCTCTGCTTTTTCATAGAGAAGAGATCTTACTTTATTATATTATATTAAACTCAGCCCTTTCGATTCTTCGGTGGAGATTTCTGTGACTATTTCAATGGTCATTTCCGCCAAGTGTCTCTTCTTCCTATGAAATTTCACAGCTTTTATCCTAATACCTTGCATACAGAATATCCTCTGGGAAGATACTTTAAATGAATGAAAGAATAAATTGCTTATAATCCTCCAGTCTATGCTACTCGCTTTTGTATATAAGTGTGGTTAATTCAGAACTTATGATGAAGTATTTTCTTCTTTAGTTCTTATGTGGGAGAAATCATTGTTGTGTTCTCATTTAAAATACTTGGACCATGGAAAACATGGCTTAATTTCTACTTTTTCAAATAGGTATTTCTGACCAATTTTAATTAAAGTGACATCTCTCATTTCTCTGAATTTCGGCAGCAAGAGTTATCAATGCCATATATTTGGCATTAGTCATTGACTTTTCTCTGGTATAAAATGAATATATGTCCATAAGTCAGAAGAAGAGCATGTGAGCAAGGATACAGAAATTATTTTAGGAATTTACCAGAACTGTTTTAGGAAGCTGTGGCTTGATGACAGTTTTTATATGATACAGTGCTAGTTTTCTATAATTACCTTCATTTGAAAGTGTCCCTTAGCTATTCTTATCTATTTCTTTTCTACTTTAAAAATATTTGAACAAGGTCCAGAAAAATGTCATTGTGATTTAGATTGGATTGACATCCAATAAGTCAACTATTGTGAGAAGTCTTTGTATCATTTTTGATCCATACACTATACTTCTTTGTTGGCCCTTTCCTATTCATATATAGCATGATGGTCAATTCATTTATATCTTAAATATCATTCTTCAACCCCCTACTCAACACCTTATATCTTTTTACTGTTTCACTGCCAAGCTTCATGGAGGAGTTGACTATACTTACTGTCTTCACTTTCTCATGTTTTGTGTTAACATATATCACAATTTGCCAAAACTCACAGCCATTCAAATTTGTTGCCCAGTAATCTATTTGTGTAGTTTATCATTCATGTCAGGTTATTTTATTTATTTATTTATTTATTTATTTATTTATTTATTTATTTATTTATCTATGTATCTCTCCAGGGCTTCAACCCAGAACCTCATACTTGGGAAGCAGGCATTCAACCTCTTGAGCTACATGTGCTCCCCTCAGGTTATTTTAAATGGTTAGTAATAATTTTCTTCTTTAACATAAGCCAGAACAGATTTGGTAGAATTCAGCTTCACATTTCCAGATGCTGCTGTGGTCCTGCTACATGTGTGAGGTGCATGCACAGTGGATGAACTTCAGGCTTTAATGAGAAGCTAAATCTGGAAAGGCAGAGCAGTCCGGGGCTCTCAGAAGAAAGCTCCAAGGTCATGTGCACCCACCATGACTTAGTGGGTGGAGGAGAAAGCAACAGAAGATTTCCATTGCAATCCAACTGCCCATACCCCTTCTTCTCCAGGATGTTGCATGTTGTATCTCATCCTGGTCCCTGATGGGCCTTATCCACAGGCCTGCAATACCAGGGAAAGACTGCCTAAGGCCTGGGGTATCTGGGAAACCACCTTGTGGTTGTTCAAGACCTTTTGGCCTGACCATTCTGTTGCTCCTGGAAATCACAGAGGACAGACATCCTCCCAATTGCTCTCAGTATGCTGTTTCTTTTCCAGCCCATTTCCCTGCACTGACCTTCCTTTCCCCTCCAAATTTCTGATCATCCCTCCTTAGAGCCCCTATCCACAAAAGGTTTGATTTTCAGGCTTCTGTGATCCAACCAAGCCTGCCTGCAGCCTGGGAAGTCTTGCAGAATCAATCCTCAAAACTTTGTTCTTGGTCTTGGGTCTGAAGTACCTGAGAAGGAGGAGAAGCTGAGACTCTTAATAACCATACCACTACCTGGAGACTGAAAGTTCTGCCTCCAACAATACAATGTATGGGTGCTTGTTCAAAAGCTTGCATCAGCTGAATGAAGAGTTTTATAGATCCACCAGAATAATGAAACCAATGTGTTGAGCACTAAATACATATCTTTAAAATATATTGCCATTAATTGTTTTCACATCCTTGTCATTCAAAAAGTATTTATGTTTGGATGATAACTTTTTTGGTCACATCCTCACTCATACCATCACTTTAACCCATCTTTGTTCCACTGAAATTCTTCTTGTTAAAATGATCAATGTCATCTTTGCTGCTGAAACCCATAGGGATTTTCCTTTCCTTATTTTCCTTAACCATTCTGCAACATCTGAAACTGTTGGGGTTATGATTTTTGACACACACTCTCTGTTTTTGGTTTTCATTATTACTACACTTTTTAAAATTTCCTACCACTCTGGCTAACCTCATACAACCTAGGTTTATGCTTGTTGTAGTAATTTAATATAATGCCACAATACCTGTCTTTGAGTCTAACAATTTTGTTAGAGTTTAAATATGTGTGTGTGTATAAGCACATGCATGTATGTGTAAGTATGTATATATGCATATAGAGAGTCATATTTATAATCCCAATTTCTTCCTCAGTGCTAGCATAAAATTAGCACTCAGGAAATATTTCATATTTTTGAATACAAAAACATATGCAGTAAAGAGTAATCTTTTAAAATTGTTTTTCAGGCAAGATTAAGATATCTGTGTTCATTTATTGGAAATGGTATTTTTTTTTCAAAACTAGTTGAACATACTCACCTAATCACAGAGCCCAAGAAATACATGAAGCAAACATTGACAAAACTGAAGGGATAATTTGTTCTACAATAATAGTAGATGCCTTCAACATACCACTTTCAATAATGGATAGAACATCTAGTCAAAAGTTCAATAAGAAAGAGAGAATTTGAAAAATACCTTGAAAGAACTAGATCTGACAGACATACAGAACACTCCACCAAACAACAGAACACACCTTCTTCTGAAGTGCACATGGATCATTCTCCAGGATACACTGCACATTAGGTCATAGTCCCAATGAATTTAAGAAGATAAAATCATACAAAGCATCTTCTCTGAAAGAAGAATAGAATGAAGCTGGAAAATTCACAAATATCTGAAAAGTAAACAACATATTCTTAAAGAATCAATGAATCAAAAAAAATTCTTAGAGGCCAAAGAAAAAGAAAACACAACATACCAAATATTATGGCAAGCAGCAAAGGCAGTGCCAAGAGGGTAAATTATAGTTATGAAAGCCTATATTTAAAAAGAAAGATCTCAAATCAATGACCTCATTTCACACCTTAAGAACACCCCTCCCCCAAAAAAGAATAAACTAAACCAAAAGTTACTTGAAGGAAGGAAATAATAATGATTAGAGTGCAGATAAATGAAATAGGGAAACAGTAATTGAGAGAGTATAAAAAAAAGCAAAGTTCTTTGAAAAAATGGATGAAATTGATGAATGTTTAGCAAGACTGACAAAGACAAAAGAAGTAAGATGCAAATAACTAAAATACAAAATGAGATTGAGGACATTACTACTAAACTTGCAGAAAGTTAAAGGATTATAAGAGAATACTATGAACAATTGTATGCCAGCAAAATAATCTACAGTAATGGACACATTCCCAGAAACATACAATTTACCTAAACTGACTGAAGAAAAATGGAAGATCTCAACAAATCCATAACAAGTAAAGATATTGAATTGGCCGTCACAAAACCTTCTGTCAAAGCAAATGGATTCACTGGTGAATTTTACCAAAAATTGAAGGACGTATTAACAGCAATTCTCAAAATCTTTCAAAAATTGAAAAGGAGTTTACTCTTTCCAGCTCATTCTATGAAGCTAATATTATTCTGATACCAAAGCCAGACAAAGACAGCATGAGAAAAGAAAACTACAGATCAATTTCCCTTATGATTATAAATGCAAAAATCCTCAACGCAACACTAGCAAATGAAATACAACAGCATTATACAAGAATTATATACTATGAGCAAATAGAATTTATCCCAGGAATACAAAGGTGTTCCAACATAATGAAATCAATCATTGAAATTGTTTTTGTTTCTTTGGCTGCTGTCTTAGTTTGCCAAAGGCTGCCAGTGCAAAATTACCAGAAATTGGTTGTCTTTTATAATTGGGATTTATTAGCATAAAAGATTACATTTCTGAGGTGTCAAAATGTCCAACTCAAAGCACCAAGAGTTGGCTGCTGGCAAATCCTGGAGTTTTGCCATGTGGCAAGGCAAAATGGTGGCTCTCTGTCTGGGTGTCTGCCTTCTCCTTCAGGCCGCTTTCTCCTCAAGCTCAGCTGTGGAAGATCAAGCACATGGCATGATTCTTCTCTTTGGCTTTGAGCTGTTCCATGTGCCTACCTTCACATGGCCTCCTTCCATGCTTCTGTGCTATGCTGATTCCAGCCTCCAGCCTCTCTCTCTCAGCCTCTCAGGATTATGCTGAGTCTCTCTCTCAGCTGTAGCTAATCTTGGAGTCCTCTTTCACATGGCAGAGTAAAAAATGGCAGCTGTCTTTCTCTGTGTGTTTCTGCTTTAAGTTCTCAGGTTATATAAATCTCCAGCAAGAGGATGGCGACCCAACCTGGGTCACGCCTCATGGACACAGTCCAATCAAAGAGCCCCTTAGCCACAGAAATGTATTAATTCTAAGAACATGAACTTCTGGGGTTCACAAAATAACTTGAAACTGTCCCAGATGCCCAAGCACACGTCATGAAATGTTGGGTTAAACATTGGGAATTTATTTGTCTGAGGTTAGAAAAAAGGTCCAAAATCAAGGCAATGATTTCTTCCCAAAGTCTCTGGCATTCAGGGGTTGGCAGCTGGCGACCCTTGGTCCTTAGTTTGTCACATGGAAAGACACATGGCATCATCATGTGGTCTCACCCTTCTCGTAAAGTTTCTAATTGATGTTCAGGTTCAGGCTGCTCCCTCTGTGGCTTTCTCTCTATCTGACTGAATTTTATTCCTCTTATAAAGGTCCCCAGTAATTTGATTAAGAACCATCCTGACTGAGGTGAGCCACACCTTAACTGAAATAACCTCATCAAAAAGTTCTACTTACAATGGGTTCACACCCACAGGAATGGATTAAGCTTAAGGACATGTTTTTCTGGCAATACACTACTTTAATAGGATAAAGGAAACACACATTCACCTCAGTTGATGCAGAAAAAGCATTTAATAAATCCAGGAGCCTTTCATGATAACACTCAGAAAAATAGGAATAGAGTAATTTGCATCATATATACATATCCATTCAATTGTTGATGGACATCTGGGTTGCTTCTATCATTTGGCAATTGTGAAGTATGCCTTTATGAACATTGGTGTGCATATGCATATATCTGTTTGTGGCCCTGCTTTCAATTCTTCTGGATATTTACCTGCTGGTGGGATTGTCAAATCATATGGCAATTCTATACTTAGTTTCCTGAGGAGCCACAGCACAAAGTGTCAACCATAATGTAAATTATTGACTTTGGTTAATAGCAATGCTTCAATATTGGTTTGTCAACTGTAACAAATGTACCACACTAATCTAAGATATCAATAATAGGGGAAACTATGCATGTGGGTGTGTAAGGGAGCTCTATTGAATTCCCTACACTTTTGGCATAATTTTTCTGTAAATGTAAATCTAAAACTTTTCTGAATATAAAGTTTAATATTACCAAAAATAAGAATATAAAGTAACTTCCTTAACATGATCAGGTACATTTTTGAAAAGAATCCCAGTTAACATTATACTTAAGGTAAAGGATGCTGAGGTGGGGAACAGTACAAGGTTGCCTGCTTTCACCACTGCTGTTCAACAGTGTACTGGAAGTTCAAGTCAGAGCAATTAGGCAAAAAGAGACATTCAATTTTAAAAGAAATAGGCAAAGCTATCTCTATTCATAGGTGACATGATCTTTTATATAAAAATCCCAAAGTATCTACAAGAAAATGATTAGAGCTTATAAACAAACCAGGCAATGTTGCAGACTACAAGAATAACATGCAGCATCCAGTTATATTGATAAACTAGCAAAGAATGGTCCAAAATGGGAAAAAAATTCATTCCCAATAGCATTTGTTTATTTATTTATTTATTTATTTTATTTTTTTCCAATAGCATTTAAAAGAATAAAATAACTAGGAATAAATTTAACCAAGGGGATGAAGGACTTGCACACTGAAAACTACAAGCACTGATGAAATAAATTAAAGAAGAGCTAAATAGATGAGAAGGCATCCTGTGGTCATGGATGGGAAGATTTAATATTGTTAAGATGTTAGTGCCACCCAAAGCAATCTACAGATCCAGTGCATTTCCTATCAAAATCCCAGCAGCCCATTTGCAAGAGTGGAAAAGCCAACCCTCAAATTCATGTGAAATCTCAATGGGGCCCAAATAGCTAGATCAGTATTGAAAAAGAAGAATTGAGTAGTGATGGTTTGAGTTTTTTATTAACAACAGAAAATTATCTTCTTGAATTTAATTAATTCCTGTGTGTGTAAACCTATTGTAGGTGGGACATTTTAATTAAATCACTTCAGATAAGGGCCTGTGATTAGAATGCATGACCCAGGTTGGGTCTTAATCCTCTTACTAGAGTCCTTTATGAAAGGAAGAATAAAAAGCTATAGATACAGAAAAAAGCTGCAGAGACAGAGAGAAACACCTAGATGCAGAGAGAAATCTAGAGGCAAAGCAGCCAGAGACTGAAAGCAGCAAGGCCTGGTGGAGAAGGGTGAGACAAGTCGATGCTGCCATTGTGCCCTGCCATGAGCCCGATTGCCAACAGCTGCAGCTCAGGGAGAAGGCATCTCTTGATGATGCCTTGATTTGCCTTATAAGTTAATAAATCTCCATTTTAAAAGTCATCTCCTCTCTGGTGTAATGCTTTGGTAACCCTTAGCAAACTGAAACAGGAGGTCTGCCACTTCCCAATTTCAAAACTTACTCCATGTGGGAGAGCAGATGTAGCTCAGTGGTTCAGTGCCTGCTTCCCATATATGAAGTCCTGGTTCAATCACTGGTACCTCCTTAAAAAAACAAACAAACAAAAAACCACTTACTACACAGAAGCAGTAAACAAAACAGCATGATACTGGGATAAAAATAGATATATAAACCAATGGAATAGAATTGAGGGTTAAAAATAAAGCTATATATCTCCGACCAACTGATTTTTGACAAGGGTGTTAAAAATCTTAATTTGGGATGAACTGTCTCTTCAACCAATGGAGCTGGGAAAATTGGATATACAAATGGGAAAGAATGAAGATAGATCCCTACCTCACACCATTCACAAAAATTAGCTCTAAATGGATCAAATACCTAAACATAAGAACTGAAACACTTAGAATAAAACATAGGGGTATGCCTTTATAACCATGGATTTGGTCGTGATTTCTTATGTGCAATACAAGAAGCATCAAGCAAAAGAAAAAAAAATGCATAAAAAAGGTCCTCAAAATTAAAAACATTTGTAGATCAGAGGACATTATTAAGAATGTTAAAAGACAACCTACAGATGGGAGAAAAGTATTGCTAATGATTTATCTCATAAAAGCTTAATATTCATAATATATAAAGAACTTCTTCACCTCAACAACAAAAACATAAACAACCCAATTAGAAAATAAGAAGAGGACTTGAATATTTTTCCAAAGAAAATATGCATTCATTTATCATCAGGGAAATGAAAACTAAAACCACAGTAAGATACTATTTCACATCCACTAGGATTGCTTGTATTTTAAAAAAGAAAGAAAGAAAGAAACTAGACAGTGTTAGTGAGGATGCACAGAAATTGGAACCCTTATATATTGTGGGGTTTTTAAAATGGAATAACCACTGTGGAAATCAGTTTTGTGGTTCCTTAGAAAGTTGAGCATAAAATTATCACATGACCTCACAACTCCACTTTGGGATATACCCAGAAGAATAGAAAGCAGGGACTCAAACAAGTATTTGTACACCACTGTTTATAGCAGCATTATTCACTATAGCAAAAACGTGGAAACTCAAGTGTCAATCAACAGAGAAGTGGAGATACAAAATAAATGTGATATATACATACAATGAAATATTATTCAGCTGTAAAAGGTATGAAGTTCTGCTACATGCTACAGCAAGGATGAACTTTGAAGACATCATATTGAGTGAAATAAGTCAGACACAAAAGGGCAAATATCGAATGATCTCACTTATCATTCCAAGAATAAGCAAATTCAGTGAGACTGATAGTAGATTACAGATTACCAAGGATAGGGGGTAAGGGGAATGGGAGTAATTGCTTAATAGGTATAGTGTTTCTGTTTGATGTGACGAAAAAGACTATGTAATGGGCCATGGTGATGGTATCACAATATTGGAAATGTAATGAATACCATTGAATTGTACACTTGAAAATAGTTAAAATGGGAAAATTTATGCTGTATATATGTTATTATGCTACAAAGGTTTTTTTTAAAGCGATACTATTGGGTTGGTTGGTGCAAGTGTGACAGGTGTGTAGAGTGGGGAGGGTGGGTTGGACGGTCCATGGAACTGGGGAGATGGTTGGGGGAGGGAACAGGTGAACACTGGAGATTGGCGGGTATGTGGTTGAAAGTACAAAATTGGAAACACTCATATGGCAATATGACAAGGAAGAGTTACTGGTTTAGGGTGTTGGATGGGGGTGCATTCGGGACAGGGCACATCTGGGGCTGGCTTCTAGGGAGTGTGGGAGTGACCATTTTGTTACAATTGTGTTGTATCAGTGGGTGGAGACCTACATAATGAGTGGGAAGGAGTTGGACTCCCCTCCTGGGAGGACCCATATGTTCTCAAACACAGGGGCAAGAGTCTCTTGAGAGCATGGTCAGTTCCTAATAGGGGAGGACAAACCAGTGTGTCAAGACCTCAGTGTTGTTGCAAGTAACTATGAATCTTGTCATTCAAAGAGTGAAGCTGGGTTGTCGCTGTGGGCCCTGAGGGGAGAAGGAGAGAGAAATAGAACAGATGGAACAGGGGGTATTTAGTGGGCAAAGGAAGTGTTCTACATGATCTTGCAATGATGGACTCAGGCCATATTAAATGTCATCAAAATTTCTAAAATGTAAACCATAATGTAAACCATTGACCATGGTTAGTAGCTATGTTTCAATATTTGTATATCAGTTGTAACAAATGTACCATCCATACATAAAAAGGCATTAATATAGGAAGGGGTAAAAGGGGGAGAATGTTGGGTATATGGGAGTCCCCTGCATTCTGTATGTGACTTTACTGTGACCTAAAACTTCTTTGAAAACAAAACGAAAAAAAGTAAGACACTAAGGAATAAAGAGAAGAAATTGTCACTGTACATACAGAGTTTGGCATCCTGTCAGTGAGCCTTACTTTGGAATTTATGCTCCTCAGTGTGACAGAGTTGGACTCATTTGTGATTTCCTTACACATGGCTCTTATGCCTCTTCTATTTGAACCTATAGTTAGTACTATACTTGAGAGATGTGTGTCAAAAAGACTTAAATCTTTGGTCCATCCACGTGGCAGTTGGACCCTGAATTTCAGCAGAGTCGCAACACCTACTCTCTAGTTCATTGAACTCACCCAGGACAACTAACAAGGAAGTAAGAATTGACAACCACCATACCAAGGAAACAAGAGAGCCTACAACTGCAAGCAAGAGAGTCCCATCCATCGGCAGTATGGGGTCAAGACCCCTCTCAATTAGAGGTAGAGTGGACGTCACCATCCCAGAATCCTCAGGATTGGGTAAGAACTATGGACTAGAGTAGACTTACTGGCATTTTACAATAGACTTGTTGTGATCCTAGCACTGGAAGAAATTACAGCACTGATGTGGAAGCAGTGGCTACTGGAGGCTCTGGGGGCAGGGGGAGGGAAAGACAAGTGTAATGCTGGGGCTTTTTCAGGACTTGGGAATCATGCTGAATAGCATTGCAATGACAGATATATGCCATTATATATCTTCCCACAGCCTGCAGAATTGTGTGGGAGAGAGTGTAAACTACAATGTGAACTATGGTCCATGCTCAGTGGCAATGCCCCAGGATGCGTTTATCAATTGCAGTGAATGTGCCACACTAATGAAGGATGTTGTTTATGTGGGACGGTGTGGGAGGTGTGGGGAGCGGGGCATATGGGAATCCCTTTATTTTTTGTGTAAGATTTGTGTAACCTAAATTTCTTTAAAATTGTTTTTTTTTTAATTAAAAAAAAATGACATAAAAGCTACTTTAAAAAATAAATATCAATTCACTTTCTTAATATTGACATTGAAATTAAGGATGCAAATTTCTGAGTAAAAATTATGTATCAAAAATATTTATAAAACGACCAAAATTTAAGTAATCTCATGGCATGTACTCTTCCCTGAATGTCACTGTTCTCTTTCCTGATGCTATTTTGAAAGACAAGATTGATTAATCTTTCCCAGAATGTTCTTAAGAAAAGCCTATTGGTGAACTCAAAAGAAGATCAATAGCTCATGTCCCATTGGTTGAAAATTAGTAGCACTGGCCTAGCAGAGGAGAGTTGGATGTTTACCCCTGAAGTAATCCAGATCAGATTCTCATGCACCTTTGGAAATAAAGTGATGGATGGTAGTCTATTCTTCACACAAACTCTACCTCTATTTTGCCCTAGAACCATGCTTCTTGAATTTGGATAGGGAGGTATGAGGAATCTATTTAAGACTGCCATTTCATAAACAAAAATTAAGTTAATGAAATTCTCTTAAAACACACACACACACACACACACACACACAAAAAAAAAACTGGTTGAACAATCAGTGTGTTTAACGGGTTGACTGCAATCCTAGATAAAGTTCTTCAAGGGCATTTCCCAAGTATAGTTCATGGCCTTGTCAGGTTCACCATGTTTGCATCAACTTCTGAGAGTTCCTTGGTGTGGAGTGAGTTGCTTCATGGTGTGTCATGGAAACACAGGCTCAGGCATAACAGAAACCTTCAGCAAATTACCACTTTATTATTTACATGGCACAAAAGGTCAAAAAGAGCAGGAAAAATGATCCCTTCATGGACAGTTTCAAGGGGAAGTGAACAGCTTGGGTGAGGGATGGCAGGGCCATATACCCACATCATGTCAGAGAGGAGAGGCAAATCTGTGCTGCCCAAGGGCAGGGTATTTGGGCCCTTCCATTGAGTGATCCCATCCTGATAAGCAGGCACGGCTGCTTGTTTCCAGTTTCTAGGTTTAAGGTCTTGTCTGGCCTTTTCTTTTGACCTACCATCTCCTTGGGCTGTGGAATGGAAACATACTGGAACATCTGTACACACTTGTAAAGGAGGTGGGCGGTGGCCACCAGATGTGTCCCTGAAGTCCCTGGCATTTGGTCATTCACTGGATGGTCAATGCTCTCCTTGAACTCATTGTTTTGGTAAAGCTACATAGAGAAATGCTTGGGGCCAAGGTTTATGCCATGGGACTCCTACAAAATTCCTAAGGAAGTGATCCGGAAAGGAAAAAAATAAATAAAAAGGGCTTATACCTTCTGGTAGTTTTGTTTAAATAATTTAAAACACTAGACAACAATTCTCCTACCTATAACCATCATTGACCACCAGTGCTTACTTTTCTTGACAATTCATTTACTATTAAGCTTATCATTGTTGAGCACTCTGAGCATGGTCCCTTTCACTATTGCTACCAAATCCCTGTTAACCCTGTTTCCCATCCCATGATCATCACCATTGGCGTTGTCATCATCATGGCATCATCAAATTGTCATCATCATCATCATCTTACCAAATTTTGAATATCTCTTAAGTCCCAGACAGTCTATTGGGAGCATCACACCTTTCACCAAATCCTCGCATCCAAAGTGTAAATCTGTATGATAATTATTTTCTCTCTCTTTTACAGATGAGGCAATGCACTTGAGAGACAATAAGTAACTAAGATCACAGTTAGGAAATCAAAGACTGATGTTTTTCCCCTTAACTTGGGAAAGAGTAGAAATTACCCTGAAATCTTCCATTTTATCAAGTGGGACACAGCGGTCTACCTCCAGTTTCTTGAGGCACCCCTGGTTTATTGGTAGAAGGTTATCATCAGAGTAATATCAGTCCCAGTTTGTGGGTGGATAGAAAAGGTGCTTCTTCTAAGAGTGAATCTGGAGGTGTCAAAGGAGTTTAGCTTCCTATGTAGTATCTCAGTGCTTAAAGCCTTAGATGTGCTCCCTTTCTCAGGGAATTTACAGCTCTTTGGTTGTCTTCCCTATCTCCCTCCCACCCTCCTGGATTTTATTGCAGAACATATTGTTCATTCTGACCCTGACCAAATTTTGTTCCCTCTATCTAGATCCTCTTCATTTGAAATATTTACACCTTTGGATTGCATCTTTAAGTGAGAAGTAAACTTCCCTCCAAGCTCCTCTCCCCTACCTCTACCATTCCCTGTATTTCTATTTCAAAATTCAGTTAGTAGAGTGATAAGGATTTATTCTTTTTTGTGGAAGTAGTGGTGATAAATGTGGGTTTGTTTGTATTTTTCTCTTGAGAATTAATTAATACAATGGAAAAGGCTTTCTTTTTGATATATTTATATTTAAATCTAGATCTACCACTTGGTTGCCATGAAACCTGGTTGCTTCTTCCTTGAGGCTCAGTTTCTTCACCTGTAAAATGGGAATAGTAACATCTACCTTACATGGGTCTCCCCAGAATTAAGTGAGGTACAGGAGAGGCTGATCCATTATGAGAAATAACTTATGCTTATTTGCATTTTATCTGGCCAGTGCTGGTAACTCAAATGGTGATGCAAGCATTTCCTCCAAACCCACAAGCAGTGTCTCAGGGGGCTAAGGCTACATTCCTTGGGGTCTCAAAGTGTTCTCTCTCTTTGGTCTTTTTCTGCTCTTGATCTCTCCCATTCCTCAGGATTCCTGCTTGTGCTAGAAAGTCTTGTTTCTCCTGAAATCCTCTTGAAACTATACCAGCAATTTCTTTATCTCCTCAATCTTCACATCTTTTAATAGTAGAGCATCCACAGGAAAAAGAATCCCACTCTTGCAGATATTGATCCCATTTCCTAGAATAACCAGTGCATTATTTTGCTGGAAAACAAACAAACAAGGAAACCTTTTCCAGTAAGAATGAGAAGGGGGAGAAGCACAAGAAGGGAGGCAGCAGAAGACACTCTTACCCACCTGCCACGTTCAAATTGTGTCCACTAGGATGCTGAGAAGATGTTAGACATGGGAAGCCCTTAGAGCTCTCCCAACACTGACCCTCAAATCATTTCTCAGAAGGGATGGCCATCCTGGCTGGGATCAGACAGAGTGGACAACACATGCAAACACACACAGACACAGATACACAGTTTAATGGATGACCCTGAGTTAAAAAACAAAACAAAAAAAACCTGCCTATATTGGAATCTTAACAAAGGAGGAAAAAAAGCAGTGAGAACTAAGAAGCACCGCTTGTTTTGGCAATGAATTCTTTAAAAAAGTGGGAGTTTACCACCTGTGGAAGGTTACCCCATAGCAAGAGGAAAATGATCTCCGTGACTGTGTTCTTAGTGCAGATTTGACTTGCAGGCTGGTTAGGTGGGACTGGGGATGGGAGGCAGCAGATGTGAGACACTGAGATTTCTCGATAGCAAGATGATTACACCAGGGCTGCAAACTTGGCTCCTGAAGGAAGCTGGAAGCTGTTGGTATACTCAAATAGTGTTTTGCTTAAGTATCCTTATTGCTTTCCTGACCTGAATTTCAAAGTTGAAAAATTCTGAAAACATAATGCCTTTTGGCTCCTACCAGATTTGTTTCAGTCCCAATTGCATCATTATTATTATCAAATTTTTTCACTCTCCAATGACTCCAACTGTTCAAATGTAAACACTTAAGGCCCGATCCTGAATTTTTGAAGCACCCTTTCATGTTCTCAGTTTTTTTTTTTGTTTTGTTTTGTTTTTCCCCAATGCTGATTTCTCTTCACAACTAAAGGGAGCCAGAAATAGATTTCTGCCTTTCTAACTGGAGGTAGAATGGGGAAAAGGCTCCAAAACTTTATACACATCCAAGATTAGCAATTTCAGCATTGAGGCACAGCTGGAAACGGAACTCTGGTAGGTCTCTAGAGAAGAATCCTGCTCAGGCTGAAATCCCAGAGGTTCTGAGTATCTGAAAGGTACTTAACACACTCTACTGAGGTGTGGAACAGATGCCAAAAAGCCCACGGAATACACGTCTACTGTTTAGAGGATCTGGTCATATTATGATATTTCTTCTATATAAATATGCCAGAAAATAGCATTCTGTTTGAACACCTGATTCTGTTTATGGAGAAATATACACTGGGTATTCAAAGTACCTAAGTAATAAAGGTGATCTATTTGAAGAGTATGTGGACTTTGCAAATTATAAAATTAAGATCCAAAGGGGAAACTTACTGATATTTAAGTTCACTGCATGAAAGGCAATTTAGAGACATTAATGTATTGCCCCCACAATGACTAATTGCCAAGCTTCATTTCTCCTTCTACAAGTTTTCCTTCATTCACTTAAATGATTAATTCTACTGATCTTCCATCGGATTAACTCCTTGTTGCAGTATGCTACAAATATTTCAGTAGCTTTCCTTTATTCTCAAAAGAATAAACTATGTATTCCACCTTTCACTCTCTGTATTCTTTTCTATATTCACCATCAACATTAACATAATTTTTATGACTTCAGCATCTGTGGAATTCCAACTCATACTCTGATTTCTCAAGTGTTCAACCTTCTGGATTCTACTTCTCTGTCTCTGAAGCTTTGGTTTCAGTTATCTTGCCCTTGTAATGTCATTCCCTATCTTTAAATCTCACCTATGATTTGATCTCAACTCCAAGACATTTCCAGCCATATGGGACCTCCACTGCATCTTCACTGTTATCACCTTTGTGTTTTCATTTCCCTTTTAACCCTGTTTAGATGCAATAGTCTGCCACAAAAATTGCTTCTTTAAACAGAAACTCTCAACTTCCCTGCCTTTCTCTCTACTTTTGACACATATCTGACCAAAATCAAACCCACTAAAGGCAATATATTAGCTGATCCACTCTTTCTACAGATATAGTTGAATGGGACTATAATTCATTTATATTATATTACATTATTTTTATTTTACTTATTATATTATATTAATGATATTATGCAGAAACCTTCTGATTGGCTTAACTTTGAGTTTACAATAACACATTTTAAGTGTACCTTCAGCACTGCTTGAGGGTGGTTCAATATTTTCCTAATTCATCAATTTGCAACTGCCTGACAAGACTATTTATGCATCCTGTTTCTTCTTGGAACTTAAATGCCCTTTGCACAATCTCAGCTATTGCCTCACTATTACTTCATTGGAAAAATAGAAGCCATCATATATGTATTGCATCATCATGCCTCTACCAAGTTTATCATACATAAATACTTACTCTCTTTCTCTCTCTCAGGTCTTTCTCCTCTTACAGTGGTTGTACTATCTCTGCACGTATCTGAGAACAAAACTGCCACTAGTGTACTAGATTCTATTGGCTCTCAACTACTCAAAAATCTGCACATACTCTTGTACTTATTTGCAATACTGATGTTTCCTTCTCTCCCTCCAATCAATAAGGGGAAATGTGCTAAGGAAATTTTCTTTCTGGGAATGTAGAAGATACTTAAAAACTACCTTTTCATATAAAAAAAAAAAGCCCTGCTAGAGCTGGTTTAAAAATGGGAATGTGGCTGGAAAGGGTAGTCTAGTGATGTAAATGTCAATTGAAAGAAAGCTAAAGAATAATCTAGGGGATGAATAACACAGTGAACCCAGAGGTGGGTGAGAATTGTGGTTGATGGTGCAAGAGTGTCCTTCTGTGAGCTAGAGCAGATGCATGTCAGTATTGCAGGGTGGTGGGAATGTGGAGAAGCATGGAAAAAATAGAATTGTTGTGACTTATGGATTGTGGTTAACAGCAATAATGTAATATTCTTGCATCAATGCCAGAGATGTACAGTGTTGATGATGGGGAGGTATGGAAAAAGTGTGCTAAATGCATGCTATGGACCATAGTTGGTGGTAATAGTCTGGTGAAATTACTCATAATCTCTAACAAATATATCATCATGGTGTGGTATGTTGGGGAAAGGGTGTTTATGGAAATCCTACACATGTTCATGATTGTTTTGTAAGTTCACAACCTCTGAAATAAAAATATATTTTAAAAAATAATACAAGGGGTTGGGGGAAAAATACACCAAATGTAAGATATGGGCTATAGTTAGAAGTAATATTTTGATGATGCTCTTGCACAGTTTGTAACAAATGTTTCACAACAATGCAAAGTGTTGGTGTTGGGTTGATGTAGGGGACCCCTGTGTGATGTTATGCATGTTTATTTTGTAAGTTCACAACCTTTACTATACATTTATTGTTTATTCATATTCATGTATGAATGATATACTTCAATAAAATAAAATAAAAAATAAAAAAAGCTCTGCTAGAAATTGTGGGTATGATATAATAGGAATATTTCATTATATTTATGATTGAGTTAATAAAATATTAAGATAAATTCCCAGGTACCAAAAAAGAAGACAGACTAGAAATCCAGATTGTTAACATCAAAGCTATGAATGATATCAAGGTAATTGCTAACCTCTGTAACTTAGGCACTTGGGTTCTAATGGCCCCATGTGAACCAGAAACAATAAATAAAAGGCCTCTCACTTTAAAATTGTATCATCTATTTTTAAAAGTTTGCCTTAAATTAATATGTGTACATTATTTTAAAATTGAAAATATATTAAAGGTTAAAAAAGAGAGAAAGAACATACAGAAAAGAGGATAAAACTAGGACACTCAAAGTTAATATGCTCAGGGAAAGAAAGGACTAGACAAAACAAGGTTGTTTACCAGTCTCTGGGTGGGAAAATGTGTCCTCTGGAGATACATATACATACACCTAACCACGTGGTTCTGAGGTGTGAATTTAATCTTACCTCTACACAGTAACAATGTGCAATGGTCAGAGACTGGTACTTCCCTTGAACTCCTCGCAGAACAAATGCAAATAATCTCTACTGTTGTGCACTCCTACAGTATTCCCATAATGTCTTGCTGCTTGAAAAATTAGTACCCAATTTAAATGTATAAAACACAAAAGAAAAAACATGCCAGGAATGAGTGTCAGTAGAAAAATAAAAACTCGATGGAATACAAATATTGGATAATGCAGTTGTTCAAAATGTTTTAAAAAGTATAAACAGAATGTTGAAAACATGAGTCATGAATAAGATACAACCTTAATACACAAAAAAGGTGAATATTAGAATTACACTGATTGGCTGGGTGAAAGTACAGAGAGAGTTAAGGTAAGATTTTTGTGGGAAAGAAGATACTTCTAAAGAAATTATATAGAATGGAAAACAAAGATACAAAGAGAAGGAGAACTATAAAATAGGTGATTAAAACTATTGTGGCTTATATAAGAAAGTTTGGTAAGAGGTTAATACAGAGAAAGAAATGCTAGAACAAGAGGAAAAGAAAAATTAAAGGAAAATAATGCCTGAACATGGGCTAAAACTAAAGAAAGAAAAAATGATTCTCAGTTTTAGAAATTACCACATTCATGCAGAATAAATAAAAAATATTCTCACACCTAGATTCAATGTAGTAGAAAGAACAATGAGAAATGATGCAATTTACGATCGTTCAAAGGGAAAACAGATACTCTATTATGAATCAGAACTTAAATTGACCAGTACCGCTTTGATCAGCGAAAATGGCAGCCACCACACACAGGAATAATAAATTCTTTCAATGTACTGATAAAAATAATTCTCAAATCAGAAACGGTTAGCTGACTAAACTGACTATGGTAAATTAAAGAGGTTTTCCTACAATAGTAAAACCTAAACACAAAAACAAAGCAGAATTTACCAGTAAGAGACCCTTACTGAATGAACATCCTATGTGATGTACTTAGGAAAGAAGAAAACCCAGAAGCAAAGGTTTTTATTTATCTAATAATGTCTTGAGTTAACCTTAATTATTGACATAGTTGTCCTGTGTGCATACTACAAGTTTTGAATCTCTTCTTGAATGTCCATAATCATATATGGACTCAAGAGCAGTTGCTCCAAAAAGAGCATGAAGGAATCTGTGGGGTCTTAACTTACTCCTGGAAGTGACACACCTCACTTGCACTCAGATATCGTTGCTAGAACTGACCCACAGACATGCCTTACAGAATGGGAAGAAGAGATGATATAGTGCCCAGACCACCACTTTCTAGCTGCAACTTCATTATAATGGAAGTGGGACACATCTTGGTGGATAGCTTAGCATGCTATGATTTCTTTCCCCAGGTATCTTCTCATGGAGGACTGTTTTGCTCAAAGATAACGTTTTTTTATTGCTAACCAAAGAGTGGTTAATACTCACAAAATGTTGTGATCACTTTCAACTTATTTTATATCTGGAAGGGACTTCAGTGGCCACATATCTTTCTTTCATTGATCAATCCATCTATTTATGTTTTTCCAAGCTCCTAGGAAGAACCAGGCATTACGTATACAGTGATTACCAAACAGCAGTGGTACCTGCCCCGGGGGATTTATGACTAGAGCAGAAGATGGGAATTAGACAAATAATGATATGCAATCAACTCATCTATTAAAACGTAACCTTTGTCTCATATTGTGTAGCATATTTTTATTTTTAACAAAGTTATACAAGTATATAATTTGAAATGCACTATTACTTAAAAGCTTACCATGAAATATTTTGTCCCCATCCTATCTCCAGGTCCATCCTATAGAAGTCACTGTTATGAAATATTTTGCTATTTCATCTATTATCTCAAACATGCTTCTAAATAATGTGTTTAGGCTGTGTTCCTTAATTTACGAATTTTAAATATAGCTATTTTATCTCTATTATGATAGATACAGATTTATTTTTCTATAATGTAACCTTTCCTACTTTACCACGTCCATTTCCCAAAAAGTTTATATCACAGGTTTTGAATAAATATTCACTCTTAACATTATTCATTGCTGTAAATATTCTTTATTAACCAGATAAGTGATATTAATTGCTTTATTTCTTTGTCCAATATTCATTTTTCCTAGAATTAATGTTTACTAATCTCTTTTCCCCCTGGGAAATCTGTCTACTTAAAGGTAAATAATCTACCCGAGTTCACATCAATGTTAAGGGAATGAATAAGAAATTCAGATCCAGATTTTTCTATTGCAATGATCATGCTCGTCCCACTCTGCAATGTGTCTAAGGTTTTAAAATCACCTGTGGTTTTGGTAAGTAGAAATGCAGTTTCTAGCCCAATACTGCTGCAACCTGAAGCCATTTGATGGTAAGTGAGTGGGAAAAAGGTGAAAGTCAAGCACTGTAGAATAGGTTTTACCCCAAAAGCCCCATGGATGAAGTTTTTGTTTGTTTGTCTATGATCTAATAATCATGACTGCATTTAATTACTCATATGTTTTTAAAGTTAATGAATATGTGAGAAAATGTAACTGACAAATCGAGAGACACTGTGTTTTATTTTTCTTTCATTGTAGTAATGTAAAATGATTTAAAAACAGATATTTTGGTTAAAATTAGGCTTAAAAATTTTAGGTAAGTTATAAGGCAGCTGATAAGTTAATAAGAAAAAAAATACAGATATGGTCACATGTTGGAAAGAACTGCATTTTAAGGAGTGACCACAGAAAGTGCCGTTTTCCCCTCACATATGACATGTTAGGCATTATGATAGATATGCATATACATCTTATTTATTAAATCACTTCACCCAAATAGATGTGTTTAGTCCCATTTACAAATGAGGAAAATTAGATAACTCAGTGAAATAAATTACCCAAGTTCAGGTGGTTGATGAAGGGCAGAGCAGATCTGCCCAATTCTTCATTCTCCACTTCACTTGGTTATATACTGGGACAGGGGATTACTCATAAGTTTATAGGGAACTTGAGGCAACATACTTTTGCTTTTTTAATATATAGAAATAATATCCAGATGCTGTTCAAATTTCTAGCCATCTAAAGAAGCTATGAAAGATGGTAGCTAAGCTAGTTTCCTAGTAATATAAAGCTAATATATAAAGAAAGCCACAGGAGTTGTGATCTATTATCAATAATCAATTACTAGTTACTTTATTTTATATATTATTTTAACTAGTGGTACAGATGAGAACATGCAAGGATGCCATTCTCCCACTAGCTTATGAAAAAGCATTTCTAATTCTGAACACAAAGCAACTTGACCCCAAATATTATCTGCACTGATTTAAAATATAATATAGCATGCAGCAAAATGATCCTTTGTTTTTGCATTTCTTGTTTACAAAATTATGGGCCATCAGCATTGTTGGGTTTCTCAAGGTTCTCTAAATATTTTCCTCTGTTTTAGACAGCAGTGTATATAAACAGTTGACTCTAAATTATTTGATTGTCCCCTCCAGTCTTAACATTTAGCAGAAAAACTTCAGATATTTTTTTTCATTTCCTTTGCCATTCAGTATATTCTGTTCCTTTTCTTCTCATCTACATCCTTCCCTCCGAAATTCCTTTATTCTATGCTGTCCATGTGTCAGGTCACAAACTTCCCTAAAATAACCATGCTTTTCTTGCTAAAAAAAAAAAATCTTTCTGTTTCTGACCTCCTTGTGTCCCCTTCACTGGCAAGCTGTTCAATTGTGTGGTGGTGATGAAGGGCTCACAGGGACAATGGGAAACATTTCACATGTCTCCAAGTTGTTATCTCATGCTTATTCCTTGGGATGTGTTTCCACAACCTGTAGGTTTGCTCTGGGACTTTCAAAGAAAGAATGATGGCTCTGGGGCAACAAGGGGCACAGCTGGCTGTGGAAAAACTGGGCAGCATCCTTTGTTCCCCAGTGTGGCAGGCAGGCAGCTCTGCTCAGTGTGGGATGGCTGCCTCAGCTCTGGGTGCCCCACAATGCCACCGGCCATCTGGAGAACTAGGTGAGTGCCAGGGAATCCGCAGACTTGGACACAACCTACGTCAGGCAACTTACTTAAAAGAAAGACCAAACTTTCTCAGTGTTTCCTTCTTTAGAAGGTAATGGGAAAACCACAGATTCGGAGTCATCCAAAGCTAAGTTAAAATTGCAGCTTTTGCAGAGCAGGTGTATGGCTCATTGGTAGAGTGCCTGCTTTACATGTACAAGGTCCTGGGTTCAATGCCTGGTGCCTCTTTAAAAAAAAAAATGCAGCTTTTCTTCTTAAAAGCTTTGTGACTTTAGGCTTAATTCACCTCTCTAATCTCACTCTCTTTACCTATAACATGTAAGAGAATAGCATGTATAAGAGAAAAATGTGGTGCCTAAAGCTATGCTTCTTCTGACTTAACTTCCATGGCACAGCGATCTCTACAGGTCAGTGCAGGTCTGGCAAAACTAGGTGGCTCATCTTTTGTGGGACTTTATTTCTCCTTCCTCTTCCCCACCCTTTTGGAGGCTGGTTCACAGATCCCTAAATCCCAGGATGCCCGACTTGATCCTGACTCCCACTCACTACAGTGTCCAAGGCAGGATGGCTTTCCCTAAATGGCCCTCACTGTCAAATCCCATATTCCCAAAGTATTTAGTCTTCTTAAACATGTAGCCTAAAATAAATTTGAACATAGGAGTTGCTCGATACAGTATTTTGATCTAATGTTAAATCAATTCAACCAGCATTTGTGATCCTATTATTCCATATTTCTTTAGTAAATCACTTCACCAAAATTGATCCAAATATTCATACTAAAGTTATTAATGACAGAAAAATAGTCTTTAGTTTGGTTTTCCAATTTATTTTCTTGCATTTATGGAATTATTATTATTAATGTTATTATTGACACAACTGATATTAAAAATTAAAATAAAAATAACAGCTAATATTGTGGGCCTACTCTAGGTTCTGCATTTGAATATTTACCCATACTCATTTATTTCTTGTAAGAAACCTATAGCAAGACATTGTTATTTTAATTAAATAGAGGAAAAGTGAAATGATTTGTCCAAAGTCATACAATGTTTAATTTATAGAGATAGGATTTTAGCTGGAGTTATGTCATAGTTTGAGACTGTGTGTATCCCAGAAAATCATGTTTTTAAAGCTGGCCCATTCCTGAGGGTGTGAACCTATTGTGGGTGGGAACTTTTGATGAGGTTACTTCAGTTAAGGGCCTTTTGATTACATTATTTCAGTATGACCCAGAATGAGTCTTGATCCTTTTACTGGAGTCCTTTATAAAAGAATGTAATTCTGAGGAGATAGATAGGTAAGTAGAAAAATAGATAGTAGATAGATAGATATAGAAAGAAAGAAAGAAAGAAAGAAAGAAAGAAAGAAAGAAAGAAAGAAAGAAAGAAAGAAAGAAAAAGAAAGCCCCAGAAGCAGAAGTTGAAAGCAATGAAACTCAGAAGAGAAGGGAGGGACCCGGGTACCATGTGCCTTGCATGTGACAGAGGAGACCAGGATCACCAGTAGCCAGTCTTTGGAAAGTTAGGATCACCTGATGATGCCTTGATTTGGACATTTTATGGCCTCAGAACTGGAAGCATATAAGTTAGTAAATTCTCATTGTAAAAGCCAACCTATTTCCAGTATATTGCATTCCAGCACCCTAGCAAACTTAAATAGGTTACTGTAACTCCAAAGTCAATTCTTGTTACACCATTCCAAAGGCATTACTTATTCCATATTAGGTTGGCCCTCTCTACCTTATTTGTTGCACTTGCAAGACATTTCAAAATAATAATGTTATTTTCTGGCCCAATGTGTATAAGAAGAGAGTCATGCAAAAGGCAAAAAGAGGGGATGCACCATGTACAAATCTCTCTCATCAAGAATTCCTTCCCTCTCAGTCTTTTGAGTCACTTAAAACATACTTTTCACTCTTTTGAGGAATGAAAAATACTGTTAACAGAGCTACATAAGTGTATAGTGTTTTTATAGCACAAACACAATCTTTTTACTCCTTCCTTTTTTGCATTTTGTTCATTTAGAAGGGAGTTAAGATCAGGTGTAAGTCCAAGACTGAAAACATGCATTAAACCTCAGAACAAGAAGTTAGCTTTAAAAGCTGTTTCCTTTAGGTATCTACAATGATCAAAATTGATAGCCAATTTGTACTAGGAGGGTCTTGAAATTTGGCTTCTTAATCAACAGTTAAAATCAAAGCCAGTATAGTGAAAACAGCAAATGCAGCTGGCCAAATGTTAAAATGCCATATGCTAATTACTATAACTGCACAATTTTCTAGAATACATAGACTAGTTTTGTAGAGCATTCTAAAATCTAAGATGTAGGAATTTACAATGAAGGTGATTGATACAAGTTGTACATTAATGTACCAAAAAGATTATACATGAGCACTTTTTTCTAATTTGAAATGCTGCTTCCCTTGGGGGTATGGGATAACAATTATGAAACCATTATGCATTTATCATATGGTTAGAAAAATAAAAAAATGGATAGTAGATGGTGTGAGAATTGTTTCCCACTATTAGTGTGCGAGGTTACAGACAAGCAATGGGGAAAGTAGAATTAACCATGAGGTACTGGGCTAGTGTTGGAGACATCAATATGAACTCAGGTTTAGCTCAGTGTAGAAGTATATGACATATGTAGAAATAATTATACATATGCTTTTATCCATGTGCTGGAATATATGCACATATTGCTTATTTCTGTACATGAAACAAGCTAAAAAGTTATGGCATCCCAGTTACAACAAGCACATATTTCTGGTTTCTAATGCTAATCTCCAATAAAAAGAACCAGGGCTTCTTGGAGAAGTGGCTAATACTAGGATTGCAGTATAAAACACACAAGATGAGCTTGAGCTTCTTGTGATGTCAAAAGGTAAGGAAGTACTAAGACAATAACGAAAAGTTATGGAGATCAAAAGAGCACTGAAAGTAAATGAAAGAGCTGCCCATGGCCAAACCTGGAACAATTTGAGAAACAAAACAAAATAGATAATGCCATGTTGGATTATAACCCAAAGTACAAAATAAATACCCATGGCTCCATACCAATATAAATAAATGATTGAAAAATAAATAAGAAGGGGGAAATGATAATAAACATATCTACTATGCAGCAAAAAGTAAACACTTTATGCAAATTCTCCCCTTAAGGAATGGTGTAAAAAACCTTACCCCTTAAGAAAGGTCTAGGGGAGATACAAGATGGTGGAATAGGGAACAGCAAGCTGCACTCTTCCTCTAGAAAATAAGCAGGCTTACTGGGCATAAAGGGAGCCAGGGTGTAGTGAGGGTGATTGGAGAGAGCTGTGGAGAAGGGGAGCCCAGATGGGCACCAGGAAAAAGAAAGCCACTCAGCTGGAAAGAGTCACCCAGCTGGGGAAGTGGGGAGCAAATTCTTCATGCCAGGGGGAAAGGAAAATCACCCAGGTGGCCCTGGGGGAGGGGGAGCCACACAGCTGACTCTGAGGTAGAGAGGAGCCATTGATGAGTTATTCTACAGGTGGTCTGTTCCCAGCCTGCTTAGGGTAGGGTGTAGAGGGCTAGCCACGGGGAGAGTTGAGGGAATGTAGCCAGATGTTGTGATCATTTTTTTTTCCTTTCTTTCTCTCTCTCTTTCTTTTTCCTATTCACCTTTTTCTCTTTTCTCTTCCTCCAGGTACTGGGGGAGAGGCCAACTGTGTGGTGATTGATTGATGGGTACAAGCAGCTGGAGAGAAGTAGTCTAGTGGGTGGCTGGTGGACTGAGAGGGAGATCTGTTTTTTTTTTATTTTTTTTCTCCCTCTATTTCTGTTCACCCAGATAACTGCAGAGAGGGTGCTGTGGAGTGATTGATTGGCTGACACAGATAGCCTGAGAAGAGAAGCCTACCAAGTCTGGGTGGTCTGAGAGGGAGGCTCAGAGTTTTGTTTTATTTTGTTTTGTTTCTTTTCCTCTTCCTTCCTTACTTTCCTTCCCCTGTTTTTCTTCTTTTATTTTATCTCTTTCCAATTCTCTTGTCTGTTATTCCCCCCCTCCTTTTTTTCTTTTTCCCTCCCTTTTTACCTTTTATTTATTTCTTGCCCTCTTTTTTCATTTTCCCTTTCCTTCCTCTTTTCATTTTCTTTCTTTGCTTCATTTTTCCCTCTTCTTTTTTCCTTCTTTTCTGCCATTCTCTGTTTTGTCTTCCTTTCTTCTCTTCTCACTTATCTGGTACTTTATTTATTTTATTATTTTTATTTTATTTTATTTTTTACTATTTCTTTTTTCACCTTTTTAAATTTTTATTCCTTTTTACTACTGTTCCTTATTAGTATCTATCTTTTTCTGTATCATTTTTTTGTTCTTTTCCTTCCTTCCCTTTATTTTTTCTTTTATTTTTCTTTTTTCTCTTCTTTCTTTTTGTAGATCTAATATTTTTTTCAGTTGAACACGGGCAACTACAAACACATAGAATAACTGGAACCAAATATTAAAACAACTCTTAACACAAAGGAAACAAAAATAAATTCCTAGGATAGAAAGAGAAAATAATCAACTAAATAAGCCCATCAAGATAAACAGATGCATAGACATAAGCAAAAAATTAGAAGCCAAACTAAGGAAAAGGAAGTAAGGGCCCTGTGTAATGAACAAACTAAAAAGCAGAAGGAGACATACAATGTGGAACAACTAATCAAGGATGTACAAACAAATATCCTAAATCAACTCAATGAAATGAAAGAAGACATAAACAATATCAAGAAGACTATGGAGAACAAACAGAAGAAATTGTAAACGTACTTAAAAAGATAACAGATCTTACAGTGATGAAAGGCTCAATGCAAAAGATTAAAAATACACTGGAAGCACATAACAGCAGATTTGAACAGGCAGAGGAAAGAATTAGCAACATCAAAGATAGGATACCCAAATTCATGCTGAGTAGCACAGACGAAAAAAATGTAAAAAATTGATCAGGTACTCAGGAAACTGAAAGACATGAAATACACAAACATATAGGTATGGGCAACTCAGAAGAAGAAAAAAAGGGAAAGGTGGCAGTAGGATTGTTTGAGGAAATAATGGCCCAAAATTTCCTCACCCAAATGAGGGACTTGGGTATATATGTCCAGGAAGCTCAGTGTGCACCCAGCAAAATAATCTTAGCTGACCT